>PVLD010021926.1:0-30383 GCA_004027595.1 Dinomys branickii
GTCTGACTAAATTTGCATGTCTGTATATGGGTCCATACATCTACAATTCGAAGATATCAATGGATAAAGCAACAACTACTGTTGAGACCATATCACCTTGTCTATAGATTAGTTGTGATTGTACTATTTTCTATGATAATGGGTGTCTGTTTGTCAATATGTTTTTGTACTTTTATGTTTCTAAAATAAAAAAAAGAGCGGACGGGTCATAGACAGGGAACCTGGAATGAGCCACCGATAGGAGTCAGCCTCAGAGGGCGGGCAGGGCTGGCCTGGGGCTTTTGTATTTCCTGTGCAGTCGGCAGAAGCTCTTGCGCATGCCCAGGCTGGCCCCCAGGGGTCATCTCTGATTCAAGGTGCCTCTCTAAAAGGCACCGGAGTCTCCTCAGTGCCTGTAAATTGGACCTTATTGGAAATAGAGTTCAGCAGATGCAATCAGATTAATGTGAAGTCATTAGGGTGGCCCTAACCCGGTAGGACTCGGAGCCAGAGAGAAGAGAGTGACAGGATGAGGGAGACGGCCTTCTGTGAGTAGGGGAGGCTTGAGAAAGCTGTCCGGATCAGTCTCCCTCTCGTCCCAGGAGCCCAACCCACTCACTGGCGGGTCTGAGAGTCTGGCCGGCCCCAGGATGAGGTGGTCTCTGTTACTGAAGACGCCGGTGCTTCAATCCCCAGGAGCCTCGTGCCCCTCTGTAAGATCCCCTCCCCTCAACAACCTCTGCTGTCCCCTCTCACAGCCAAATTCCTCAGGGAAACAGCTGTTCTCAGGCTGCTGTTTTCCAGTGCTGCCCACCCCCACACACCAAAACACAGTCAACAACACAACCAAAATGCCTCTTCCTAGCATCCAAGATGACTTCCACGGGACCAAACCCCTCAGATGCCTTTCGGTCTCCTTCTTGCTTGACTTTTTAATGAGCACGTGGTGCCCTGGCCCCCCAGGCCTCCTTGAAGCACCTCCCCCCGTGCCTGCCTCTTCTAACCCTCAGAGTTTCCTTCCGCTCTCTCCTCCCCATCTCTTTGCCCGCACCTTTCCCTCCGAGAGGCCTTGAAGTGTGGCTTTTCTGCAGACTCTGCCCTCCAGCCTTTCCCCTGTGGCCTGACCGCTTCACGCACACCTGTGTTCCGTCACTGACTGCCAAGGTTCAGACCCCACTCCACACTTTCTCTGAGCTGTGCACCATCTCTAATTCAACGTGCATGAACCTAATTCAAGATCTTTCCCACAAGGCCTCCAAACTCAGTGCTTCTCTCTGCTCTCCGTACCCCTGCCTCAGGCCATTTTCTCCTGCTGTAACTGAATACCACAGATGGAGAAATTTATGAACAATAGAGATTAGTTTTGCTTGTAGCTCAGTGGCAAAACACTCCCTTAGCATCATGCGGCCCTGGGTTCGATTCCCAGGACTGGGAATAGATCTGGAGGCTGAGGAGGCTGAGCGTGGTGGTGTTGGCAACTGGTGAGGCGCTCTCGCTGCAGCACAACATGGCAGCACAGAGGCAGCGGTGGTCCCCACTTGGCACTCCCTGAGGGCCCTCCCTGCAATTTCCCTGGAACAAAAGTCTCCAGGTTGGAGACCAATTCCCAGCCTGGCTGAGCACTTGACAGCCAAGTGTTTCCTCTCCTCCTCCTCCTTATTTAAACATTCTCCTCTCCAGATTCCATCATTTGCCAGTTAAGTCAACTAATTTTCTACTAAACCCAATTTCACTCATGGATGGAGGAAGAGCTCAGTCATTTTTCCTCATGCCATGTACTATTAATGATGCTTGAAATTATGCAAATAAAATTGATGAGCACAGCTGATTCTCGGCAGGCAGGAAGGGAAAAACTTCACTTTCAAAGGCCTACCACAGATCCCAGCATTTATGATGGCAACTTGGGACGTAGCAGAGTGATAGGGTTCTGGCTTCACGTCTCTGTCCCTGCATGCTCAGCAGGGGCAAGGGAGGGGACATCAGATACGGCGTCACTGCAGTCTTATCACAGGACATTGTTCCCACATGACACCTCCCTCACCCCAGAAAATCTTGCGGCAGCAAAGCCAGATGTGGATTCTGCGCACTGCCCTGACATCCCTCCAGTGAGCCGGTTAATTAAAACACCAAAACGCGAGGAACAGAGGAAAAGGCAGCTCATCCGTCCAGCCTTGTTGCTTAGTCAGTGGCCACGACAGCTGCCAGGAGCATCTGTGAATGAACTACAACAAATGTACAAGCTGCGCCTTTGTCCTGCTGCCTCCTCACATGGGTCGTTTTGCAGCCAAGGGAGACACTTCGGTCACAGAATCAGAGCTGAGACTCTCAGAATTCAGATTAATCTCACCTCCAGCTGACCGACTTTCAAGTGAGCCTGTGTGGCTCCTGGGCTGAGAAGCGAGGCACATGATTCTGCTTCTTCCGTAGGCTCCACGTATGGGCCATGGTCTCCCCCAACCAGGACCCCTGTCTAGGCTCTAATGCTTACCAGCTTGTTGTGGGGTACATTATGCCTCCTTATTCACATGTGGATGCCCTACCCCAGCTCCTCAGCTTGTGGCTTTATGGAGATAGAATCTGTACAGGGATAATCAAGGTGAGGTCACAAGGGCAGGCTCTAACCCCGTAGCAGGGACAGTCTGGACATCTGCGTGCCGACATGGGGAGAAGGCTGGGCACAGACAAAGGCCAGAATGATTGGGGTGATACCTGCACATAACAAGGCACACCAAAGAACCCAGCAAACTGCTAGGAGAGAGCCAGAAGGAGCCAGCCCAGCTGACACTTGGGACCTCCATCTTCCAGAACAGTGAGAATAAAGCCATTGTTTAAGCTGCCCAGTGGGCGGTCCTTCCTTACAGCAGCCCTGAGAAAGTCACCCATTTCCTGCTGTATTTAATCTCCCCTCCAGGAAAAGATCTACACTTATGTAGAGTCAGTATAACCCCACTGGCACCTCACCTCTGTCTCCACTCCCCCCAACTACAGTGGCCAGTACCCCCACTCTACAAAGAAAAGCAGCAAGAAAAGTACTGCACGGTCAAGAAAGAAGATGCACAGAGTGCATTCTGGGCCGGCAGGTCCCCTTCTAATGCCCTAAACTTGTAAGGCAGGATGCAAGAGGCTTCCTTATCTGGGCCATCTGCAAAGGCGCCTCCTAGGCCTGCACCCCTCACTTGCCCTACCTCTAAAGCTTAGCCACTCCTATACTCAGGTATCCTGGGTGCCTCTAGGAGGGACAGAGTTGAGAGGAATCTCACATCTTTTCACCAGTCTTCCAGGGCCTGAAGTCCCAACCCAGGCCTAAACCTACCCCTCAGGCCCTGTGTTGGGGACACACAGAGAACAGTGTTTTTGCATAAACAAGTAGATCAGTTCACAGTCTACACTGTCTCAACTCCACTGCTACCAAGACAGTATATTGAGCAGAGAGATGGCAAGGTGCTTAGAGGAGCTGAAGCCTGGAGCCTTTCCATTTCTCAAGGATTTATGCTCACTGGAGTCACCAGGGAGCTTTAAAATATTGACCCCAGATCAATTAAATCAGAGACACTAAGAGTGGGGCCCAAACATAGGTACACATCCCAGCAAGGCTCTCAGGAGTTCTGCTGCAGACTCCACGTGAGTCCCCATCCTAAGTGCCTTCCCAGCCCTGCTGATGCTATTAATCTTGTAGGTCTGACCGAGGAATTCTCCAGGGAGAAGCAGTTTTGTTTTTTACTTTTACTGTCTTAGTCGTTTTTCAGTTGTATCTGGTAACAGATTTAGAAAGCACCTTCCTAAGGATATCCCCCGAGGGGGCTGAGCTGTTTACACTGTTCTGCCCTGCCTGAGCAAGATCCGCGGTGTGCACAGACATCCCACAGGGGACCAAGGGTTAGCGCATCCAAGCACAGCCCTGGGCCTGCCCTCTTACAGAACTGCAAGTCAGAGATGGGGCCACACATCCCTGGAGCCCCTGCTTCTGGGAATTTAGCTCTGCAAGAGTCTGTCAGGAAGTGAAGCCTTGAGGGACCGACACTGAGGCTCAGTGAGAAGGCAGGGTGTGCGTGCATGTACACATGTGTGCAGGAGATGTGCCCACTTAGATGTATGCATTCATGGGTGATTGCAGAGGCTGCGTGGGTCTGTGCGTGTGCCTGTCCATGAACACGCCCGTATGTACCTATGTGGGTGGGTGTGCACTGTGTGTGCAGGGACATACATGTGGTTGTGTGTATGTGCCTGTGTGCATCTGAGACAAGGAGACATTGGCAGGACTTCAAAGTAACCATCTGCAAGAAAACCAGCAGGCAACTGCAGCTTTGGACCAAAAGTGGAAGGAAGTAAATCAAGCCGCCAATTAAGTGCACAAGTCCCTGTCGCTCAGAAGGTGGGTTGTGTGGGCAAGCTGGATGGGGGCAGTGCAATGAAAGACGGCAATGTACCTGAGCAGAAACTTCACTATGCCTTCATTAGAATGCATCTCCCTAGTAAAATCTCCTCCTGGAGGAGGGACGTACCACACACCACACCTTTAAGCACATTTCAGCCCATGTGCAAATTCATCCCTCGCAATAACTAAACTGTACCCTGTCTGGAGATGTTACCATCCATTTTGGAAAAGAACCTACAAATGATTAATGACATGCCTTTGGGACCCCGTAAGAGTGGGATATGTCCTTCATTAGGTTTGCCAACATGTGTAAAGGAGCCAGGTCACTCTCTATGGAGCAGCCAACTGCTCTGTCTCTTCCTGGGGCTGCCTACTGGGCAGTTAGTTGTGTTTCTTTTCTATGATAAACTTCCCAGTTAAACCTTCTGCTTGTAAATGCATGCTGCTGCCCCGGTGTTAATTTCCATTATCACCTCAGCAAGGACCCAGGCTTTCCAGATTTACATGCAAATTTATGACAGATGAGCCCAGGTGAGTCAGGCAGGGGGAGCAGAAGGGGGGCACTTTTCATGGGGATCTCTTAAAAGGCATCACCTATGCAGAGACTGCTCTAGCCTTGGATGGGCAATGGACATCCCCCCCGCAGGCTCAGTGCCAGGCCCGGAGAGAGGCCAGAGGAGTGGCAGGGCTCTGTGGAAGGGCTAGGCTGAGAGAGAACAGAGGCACAGCATGTGCTGAGAAGCTGAGGACTGAGTTAAATCCCTGCCCCTCCGGGAGGCCTGTTCACTCTGCTCCTCAGGGAGAGCCCTCCAGCCCATCAAGAGAGGTGACGCAAAGACGACCTCGTCGCTCTGCCCTGGGTCCGGCCTAGTCAGAAGGGAAGAGTCAGGCTGCATACATTGTTTGACAAACACAACTTCATCTAACCTGAGGGTGAGGGACCCCTGTCAGAAGGTGCTCCTACTCGTAAGGGTCTCTGGGCATCTTAGGGTCTCTGAAGACCACCCAGACCATTTCCTACTATTCTCTCTGAGGCAGGTCCAGCTCCAGGTGAGCTGCAGAACTGGCCATACCATCCACAGGCTGCCCTGGCCCTGGGTCCCTGACTTCCTCTTCATTCATCCCTGCTTCAGCTGACTTTCTCGCAGGAAGCCTGCAGGCCAGGGAAAGACAGCCTCTTTTTATCATTTGCAAACGCTGGCTACCTCTGCAGCATTCTGCTCCACACACAGTGTCAGCACATCCCTGAGCTCCGTTCAGCCGGGGGAGGGCACAGCGCGGGCACAGAAGTGAGTGCAGGCGGAAGATGAGCAGGCATACCGCAGCCCTGAGCACGAACAGCTGGATCTGCAAATGACAAACACGCTTCTCCCAGCACCTGCAGCTCTGTGGGTTCAGCACCAGCTCTAGGAGACAGCTCCCACCCGGCTCCTTACTGCTCTGCTGAGATTCAGCCTGTAAGGACAGGGGGTCTGTCTCATGGTAGGGACCTCCTCCTCCAGAGTCTGCTTCTCACATGCACTGTGCTTCCTCCAACGTCACCACAGGTGTGATGACCCCCTTCCATCTTTACTGAGCCTCCTGGAGACACCTGCATTAACCTAGAAGGACGATTCCAGCACTGTGCATTTCAAGTCTCAGGGATAAAAACCTTCAAACCAGTAACTCACTCAGTAGCCTCTTTAGCAGCACAGCCTGCCTTTCTCCCTACTCCATGTGCCCAGTCCTAATGTTCCGCCTGGGTTACTGGCAGAGTGGCAGGGAAGAACGGCAGAGACTGAGCAGGTGCCCAAGACAGGTGCTCCCTGGGCCTTACAGACACCTGAGATTGCTGCCGGCTCTATCCGGAGCGTCATTCTCCTCTGTGTACGGAGATCAGCAGGGGGGCCAGGATGAGAGACCCCCCACAGAGACGCAAACAGCACACCGGGAGACAGAGTGCAGCTCCAGAGAAGAATCACATTTCCACTTGAAAACCACCCAAGAATAAGTTAATGGGTTGCTGGGAAGAGTTGATTTACATGCAAACAACACTGGGGCTTCCTTAGCTATGCCCCGGGGCAAACAAAGTTAGAACAATCTTATCAAAATGACAATGAAGAGGAGTAGAATTCCACGGAGCAGAAGTCCCTACCCACACGGAAAAGACTGATAACTTTGACTAAAGTTCACCACTTCTGTTAGGGGGAGGGGCACAAAGAAATTTAAAAAGACAAGCTGCAAATTAGGTTCTTAGCAGATATCACTCACATAGCATTTATAATTATAATATATAAGTAACTGCTACAATTCAATAAAGAAACAACCCAGCGGAAAGGTGGGCAAATGATATGAATGGGTCTTTTATGGGCATTTTTGTCAAGAAACAACAGCAAATGTATATATAGCAGGATGTTCACCCTCTTGGTTGTCAGGAAATTCAATTTAAGACAGTGATAAGACAAATCATGATACCAGTTCTGCCTGCACTTAAAGTCTGATAATCACGAAAATGGCGGGGCTATGACTATGGAAGCCCATCAACTGGGGCGATGTGAATTGCTGCACTCATGCTGGGAAACAATCTGGCATTATCCTGTGAAGTTGAATTTTCACACACCCTAAACAGCAGAAACTGTGCCCCTAAGTCTATACCCAAGAGAAAGAGATGCTAATTAGGTATCAGTTGCACAATTTGTCTCTCAGATGCACAACAATGGAGGAATTGGTCTCTGGACAATTGTATTAGCATACTGTGAGGTCAGCACAAGTGTTCAGAGACAGCTCCCAGCCATGGGCCAAATTGTTCAATTGAGCTGAAAACTCTTTACACAGATGCCCCAAGTAATCTGCCCATGAGTGTCCACTGTAGCATGCACTGTGCAAAAAAAAAAAAAAAAAATTACAGTAAGAGAAAGTTGCTCAGAAACAGGAAACACTGAGAGATAATTTGATACATTTGTACATATAATCCCATGGATGAATCTTTGAAACATAATGAGTGAAAATAAACAAGTCTTAAAGATTGTATACAGTAGATGCCTTTTTGTTTTAGGTACAGGATGCTGGACCCAGAGAGTGCTGAGCTACATATTTAGCCCTTTTTACTTTTTACTTTAACACAAGGTCTTACTAAGTTGCCCAGGCTGGCCTCAGAGTTGCTATCCTCCTGTCTGCCTCCCGACATGCACTACTGAGCCCAGCAGTAGATGTCACTTCTATGAATCTCAAAACAAAACCACACTAAGCAAAACTAAACCACATTACTTATGGATATACAAGTATGAAAAAAGCACTAATAATTATTTTATAAAGCAAAGGAGAAGCACAAGATTCAAATTACAGGTTTTGGGGGTTACAGGCGGAAGGACGAGAAGGAAAGTCCAGGTGGATACAGGGCCTTCAGTAACATTCGCCACCTTAAGGTGGACAGCAACATTGTGGGCGCCACTTTATTTGTGGGCCGCATCACGTATTTTATATATACTTTTATACGTGTCAAATATCATGTAATAAATATAAAAATAAAAGAAGAAAAATCATATGCATTTCTACATCCCACAGATGGGGTGGATAAAAATCAATCCAATCTCTGTCTCTCTGTCTCTCATGCATGCACGCACGCACACACACTCCTACCCCCTCAACATCCCACACACTCACAGCCTTTTAGCTTCATCCTCCCTGCAAGCGTGGAGTGGGGAGGGGTCCACCAGCCACAGCGTCAGGGGCCCTGAGAGTGCCCAGTGCACACTGGGGAAAGAGTAGGCATTGCCTATGCATCCCAGCAACCTCCAAGTCTTACTGAGCCCCAACCCCACAAACGCCCACAAAGGAATCTGGTTCCAGAGAGACACCAGTGAGGCCACTGGGAAGGCAGGTGGAGGGAACCACATGTGCATGGGGTGGTTCAAGCCCTCCAGCCAAAATTTGTCAGTCCCTTAGCACAAACCCCACACCTCCCAGAGATGGAGACAGGAGACTGAACTGTGCTAGGCAAATATGCATCCTTGGTGTGCCTCAAATGTGAGCAGGTGTCAGTGTGGAGGAGGAGGTGGGGGCACAAGAGTCAGGCAGGAGAGGGAATTAAGGAACGGCTGGCAGAAGAGCAGGAAGCTTCCCAGACTCTGTGGGCTCTGCAGCAGCTCCTGGGCCCAGAGGTTCCCCTCCATCCCTACCTCCCTCCAGCACTGCACTGCAGTGGCAGTGGCTTAATCCAGCACTCACCTCTGCAGCTCCTTCAGGGACACGGTGACTCTCAGGCTGTGACCCAGGACGAAGAGAGCAGCCAGGATGTCCGCCCACTGCACCATCTCCCCCAGGGGCCCGCCCTTCAGCACTCTTGGGCTGAACACGTCCCCAGACTCCTCTGTCAGGAAGCCAATGTGCACCAGGATCTGGCCAGTGGGATACAGAAGGTCAGCGTGAAGGAGTGGCAGCCCTCAGTCTTGCCCCGACCCCAGCACACAGGCAGAAAACCAATCACAGCAGGCGCTGCCTCCAGGCTGGACCTGGCCGGGCACTTCTGGGCACTAGTGTGGCCGCACCAGGTGTTAGGCATACAGGTGGACAGGGTGGTCACATTCCTGCCCCCTGGAGCTTACGTTCCAGATGGAAGAGGTGGACAACAGTAAACACAGACAAGAGACAGTTTCATGAAATGATAGGGACTCTGCAAGAAATAAACAGGGTGACGTGAGAGTCATGTAATTCTCTATTACATGCATGAATGGACAGATGGAGAGAGGGACCAGCAAGTGGCCCCAGACACATGATGTGATTCCCAGCCTTCCAAGCAAAAGCTATGACTGCTCCCCTTGACCAGAACAAGATGTCCACAGAAGGCAGGACCCCTCATGGGCTTGTCATTCTGCCCCAGCCTAGCAAGAGGCCAGGGACCTCGCCTGCTTCCATCCTGACCCTGCCATCCCCACCCTGCCTTTTCTTCTAGGTCAAATTCTAAGAAATCCAGTGGCATTAGTTGAGGGCCCACTCCATGACCCCCTGGAAGCCACATATGCCAAGCATGTAGCCCAAGATCCCTGGGCTCCACTCCCCAAGATGATGTCGTACCTGCTTCTGGTCCCTCTGGATGTCCCCCAGCTTCTGTGCCAGGCGCTGGGTAGCTGTCGCCCACTGGGATGTGAGCCGCTTGGCCCGCCTCTTCATGAAGATCAGTGACTCTTTCCCACTGCCCATTAGCTCCAGGAGGTGGGAGAGGTTGCTCCGGAAAGCTGCCTGGGGTGCATTGCAGACATGCGTTGGGGTTCATTTCAGCCCTCGCCCTGTAACCATGTAGCCCCCCCACACAAAGGCTGGCTCTGCTCCAGCTTCGCTCACCTGAGCCCAAGGTCAAGAGGCTCTGCTCTTGCCCCCACGCTGATGTGTCCCACTCTAGCTTGTGCCAACCACCTGTCCTGAGCCCTTCCAGGGAGGTGACCAGCGATGACAGCACCAGGTATAGCCAGGAGGCAACAGTGATGGAAGTGGGCAGCACCAGGTGCTGGGCTGCCTCTTGGCAGTTCCGCTGTCACCGTACGCCTGGAGCCCATTAACTCTCTCAGCCTCAGATTTGTCATCTGTTACACACAGTCACATCAGGACAGCCAGGAGACTTAAGCACAAATAAAGCGTCTGGCGCACAGGGCGCCCTCAACACGTGACAGCTTTTATTACTATCATTCTGGCCCATTAAGGGGGTGCCTCCTTGGCCCCAGCCCGCCCTCAGGCAGGCCTGAGTGCACAGCGCCTCTCACGCACTCGGGCTGGCCACTGCTGTCCCACACTTGCAGAGCTGGCAGCCTCCTCTGCTGGCCAAGCCTGAGGTTTCATCCCACTACCTCCGGGGCCGATCAGCTGGGGAGCCTCCTGGCCGCCACCTCCGTGCCTACCTGGACTCGGGGGAGGGTTTTGGGGGTCATCTGAGCCTTGGTCTGGTTCCTCCAGGGCAGTGGGGGGCAGAACCACTCGACCTCGCTGAGGTAGATGAGGAAAGAGCACTCCGTGCCATCCACCCCAAAGAAGGCGTAGCAGGGGTCGGAGGTCCAGCGGGCACGCATCCACTGTGGAGAGGGCAGGCCTGGGCGAGTGGCCAGCAGCACCCCCCACCCTAGCAGGCTTCCCATGTGCACGTGTTCCCAGGGACCCCAGGGTCCCCAAGACAGGGTCTACGTGGCATGTGCTGCCCTAAGGACATAGCAGAGGAGGGAAGAGAAAGGAAACCGTGGCAGGAACTAGCTCTGGGACCTGGACCTTAGCCCTGGCCGTCAAAGACCACAGAGATCAGGCCCAGAAAGAAGACCCTGGGACACTCAGCCAGGCCGGGGCTGGGAGGGCCAGGAGGGGCAGCAGCATGGGCTGGGCTGCCTCCGGCCATTTGCTCCTCACCCCCTGTCACTTTGGCTAGTGGCTAAGGTCAAGAGGCAGTCCTCAATCAGGCAGGGATGGGTGCAGGGAAAGTCCCACCACAGTGGCCCCCAATGAAGGGGACCTTGGCCCCATCCCTTTAGGGTCCAAAACTAGTGAGGACCTGGCTTTATGGCTATGGATGGGCTCTCCATATGGACAGATGTCATCATGCAGGAAGAGATGGCCCGGGAAGTAGGCTGGGGGACCCTCAGCCTAGCTGTGGGCTGGGCCGGGAGGAACAGGATGAAATGATGAAGACCCACTCCTGAGGTTTCTGGGAATTGGGCTGCTAGGGGCAGGACACCATTCAGCAGTTTGCTGGTTGTAAAGAAAGTACAGAAGCCCCTGATAGGTGACTTGTCTGAGGGTCTGAGTTGGTGGCCAGGAGGGGTCTGGTAGAGAAACCATGGCCCTGAGCTTGTCTTTGGCCAGCTGGTGCTAGGGTCAGGGAGCACGAGGTGGGCAGAGGCCCTTGGCAGCAGACAGCCCAGACAGGATGGAGATCTCGGAGCCAGGCCGTGCGTGGCTGCCCTCCCTGCCGTAATCAGCCCAGCCTCAGCTCCAGGCCTTACCTCCACCTTTCCAGAGCAGTCAGGGAACTTGGGGTCGCTGGGAGCCTCACACTGATCCTGCCGGCCCTCAGACACTGCAGGGAGAGGTCAGTAAGATGTCAGCTCTCTGAGGACCTGTGTCCCAGGAGGACCCAGGGAGAGGGCGAGGGGCAAAAGGGTCTGCACCTCCTCTTCCCCCACTTCAGTTTGCTCATCCGAAAGGCCACTAGCTGACAGCCCACCCGAAGGAGTCCCCAGATCTGAGCTGTTCTCTTCATACCCCTAGTCTTCCCTGGGGGTTCAGAGCCAGCCAGGGGCTGTCAGAAGACCGATGAAGAAGCCCTCTGGGTGAGGAGGCTTCAGGTACCCACCCAAACTCACCCTGAGTTTTCTGAGGTGGACAAAGGCCTGCAGCCCCTAGCTGCTCCTCCATTAGGGGAATGGGGGTCCCTGGGACCCTTGCCCAGCTGGTCTCACTCTTGGGACCTCAGTAGCCAGGACTCCAGGTACTTCCTGTCCTCAACCCTCAGGCAGGGCATGCTGGGGTGAACTCCAGGTCACCACACTGAGAGGGCCAGGAGTGGGGCCCCAAAGAGCCGGGAGAGCTGTCAACAGGAGAAGTGGGGCCTCCCCAGGTGTCCCATCCTTCCAGGGCTTCCCCTACCCAGTGCATTGGGGAAGGTGGAGGGGGCCCCCTGCACCCACCCTTGCTGTGCAGGAGCAGACTGTGGCGCAAGATCTGGTCCACCTTCACAGCGATGTCAGAGACATTCTGAGCAATGGCCTGGATCCGCTCCATGAGGCCGGCCCCAGGGGAAAGCCTGGGTGGGGAGAAGCCAGAGATGAGGAGCAGAAGCCATTTGGGTGACCTTTGGGTGGCTTCAGTCAGTCACCAAAGGCAGCAGGGTCAGCAGCACTCCAGGCACCCAAGTCCTGCTCCACGGACTCCCACAGCAAGGGATAAAGCCGGTGGGGAGGGACCGCAGCCCACTCCATCCAAGGCACATGCGCACGCATGGAAAGCCCACATCTGCGTGTGCTAGGTGTATCTGCACACTTGCTGCTGTGGGTCAAAGGGCAGGGCAGGGGCTGAAGCAAGCAGAGCCGGAACAGAACAGTCCTGGGAGCTTAGAGCCTCTGAGCCCTCAGCTGGGCCTACAGGTGCCCAAAGGGTAGCTGAAAACAGGATAAAGCTTGGCATTGCTCCCTATGCTTCACATCTGTCTCCTTTATTACCTTAAACCTTGGGTCAGATTCCTGCTCAGCTCTGCGCATAGGCATGTTAATTATTTAAGAAGCGCTGGTCTAGCAGGCACACGTCCACTGGTAATCTTCCCCCTTCGAGGCTGAGCACACCAAGATAAGAGTAACTGAGGTATTTGCAAGATTTGCAGGGACATCAGAATCAACAGATTGCCAATCGTCTGCTTTTACAAGATCCTGTCCAGACAGACACCAAAGCAGCACCCAGAAGTCCTCACCCGCTGCCCCGACTCACTGCCTCTGGCCCTCTGACTTGCTCTTTCAGTCATTCTCTCCTGCAGTCACCCTGGATTCCAGGAGGAACAGGCCCTGTGACACGTCGGTGACAAGAGTTGAAACTCAACTTGCCTATTCCCAAGGAGGTGCCGCTTGGCCATCCGGAGATACCGATCAGCCAGGCCCACCTGAGGAAGACTGACAGCTACGCACGCTCCCCGCCACACACTTCTGTTCCTTCCCCACGTAAAACCTTGTCTGCCCAAACGCCAGGCTTGGACGCTCACCACCGTCCTTCCCAACACTGAGAACATTCCTCTCCTCTGTCAGTGTTATTCTCTCTGGTTTTGGGGGTGAGTGGTGAGACCTGGTCTATAGGGAGCCCCTGAAGTTGGCTCCCCAGCCCTGGCCTAAGGCTGGGTGGAGGGAGGCCTGGGCACCCCGAGTCTATTTCTCTCCTTTCCACAACTCCCCGAAATAAATCCCACCCACAGCAGGGTGGGGACTTGCCAACTATTAAAACTCTAGTAAATTATCACCACGGAGCTTCCTGAGGATGAATCCTTCCCAAGTAGTTTACTATCACAGACACCATGGGCCTCCGCCTCATCACCGATACTGGTGCTGTTTTTTTTCCTTTTTCTTTTTTGGTACCAGAAATCGAACTCAGGGCCTCATGCTTGCCAGGCAAGCACTGCGCCACTGAGCTACATCCCTACCCACTACTGGTGCTGTTTTTATTTTGGGAGAGAATTTATTTCCTTATGTTGATTACTGCTTAACTCTTGGGCGGTTTTATTAGACATTATATGCAGTATTTATCTCATGGGAAAGCCTTCTGTGGAGATGGATCCCACTCTGGTGGCGTTATCTTCTTCTGCAGGGACAGCCCTGGGGGCTTTTCTCCAGGAACTTGCTAGATTTCTGCACATTAATTCCACTCCCTTTGGTTTTCACTCCACCCTCTGGCTGTGCAATTTTACAGCCTCCAGTTTAAGCTGTTTGCCCTGCACAAGGTACTGTGTTTGCCCAAGCACACACAATGGGAATTGCAGAAAACGTTTTTTTCCAACCTGGGCTCTGCTGAGTCTGCAAACCCCATCAGGTGACCTGCCTCCGGAGAAGGCACAGCAGTGAGGTGCCAAGCCGGGCCCTCTCTGACCACCTCCCCTTGTCACCTCCACCTTCTACAGGAGACCAAGGGTGGTGGCTCCATCCACAGAGGGCAAAACAGAGGGTTACAGGTACAGCCTAAGCAGAGCTGGAGGCTGGGACAGGGACAAAAGGCAAGTGATAGGAAGGGGGAAGGAGCCCTCACAGACACACACACACAGACACACACAGACACAGACACACACACACACACAGACACACACACACACACAGACACACACACAGACACACACACACACAGACACACACACACACACACACACACACACACACACACACACACACACACACACACCCTGTAAAGGTATGCCAAGTCCTCAGCCCTGCTCACTTTATTTGTGAATGTGAACTTATTTGCAAACAGGGTCTTTGCAGATGTGATCAAGTGAAAGTGAGGTCCTACTGGTTGGGGTGGGTCCTAGTTCAGTCACAGATGTCCTCATAAGAAGAGGAAGTGTGACAGGTACCTCTATGTTCAAAGCATCCTGGGCAGGAGAAAACAGGGTTATTTCTCATTAGGGACTATGGACAAAGCTCAGGCTTTTATGAGCTGTGTGATCCTAGGCAAGTCACTTAGCCTCTCTGTGCTCAGTATTCTCATTAAGGTGAAGATCATAATGGCGACCTCGCAGAGCTGCTGTGAGGACAATGAAGAAAGTGATGGAAAGCGTACAGAATGTGAAGCCAGCGCGATGTGCATCAGTGATGTCACTGTCACTATCGTAGCTGAAGCTGCAGCAAAGGGGATGAGACAGGAGCATCTCAACCCTTTTCATTATCGACCTCCTAAGGAGATTTGTGGTCTTACTTTCTGCTCCACCTTCCCCGAAATGTCAGCTGGCTCTCAGGCACAAGCTCCTGTGTCTGCGAAGGCCTGGCGCATTGAGCCGCGTAGGGTCAGCCCTTCAAGCCAGTGCTCTCACTTTGGGGTGTTGCCGTGGACTGAGAAGGCACAGGTGACCCAAGAAGGAGGGTCCTTCCCTGAGACCCACCAGGCTCTGAACTCGGATAAGACCAGGTAAAGACTGCGGCGGCTTTGCACACCGATAAGGGGACAGGAAGGACGCTCCTCTGACCAGGGTGAATATGGAAAAGGCAAAGGAGGTAGCCATAGTGACAGTGGTCAGGAAGCCTCTGCCACCTGCCGCTGACCAGAAAGAGCAACCAGGGCTATGCTCAAGCCACCCATGGGGGCAGGAGGTGCCCAGGTAGGAAAGGGCCGGGGCAGCCTGACGTCTACCCAGAGACCCAGAGCACAAACACCCACTACAGGGATGGGCTGGGGTCCCGCCAGGCCCCTGAGGATATGGGGCAGACACCGCCCACTGCCCCCCACCTTCCTGCAGCCCCCATGCTTGCTCCTCTCCATCCTCCCCACAAGAGCCCGATCAGCCCCCTCAGGCCCCAGGCCACGGGACGTGGGTGTGTGTCCAGCCTCGGCCCCACATGGAGCCTGAAGTCCTCCAGGACTGGCCTCAGCTTTCATATGTGGAGTCTGCCACCGCCTAGCACTGGCCACAGGTCCAGGGACCTCATCATCATAGGCTGCAGAGCGGTCCCCAGTTCACTGGAGCTTCAGAAGGTGACCTTATTTGCAAAAGTACCTTTGCAGGTGTGACTAGTTCAAATGAAGTTCTACCGGATTAGGGTGGCCCTAATCTAGTCACTAAGGTCCCTGTGAGGAGGCCACATGAACACACATGAGGAGAAGGCCATATAGTGCTGGAAACAGATGGGAGCATCTCAGTCAGGAGCCACGGGCCCTGGTAAACAAGAGGAGCTGCCAGGGCGAAGCAGGACCCTCCCTAAGAGTCCCCGGGAGGAGCAGCCCTGAGACACTGTGACTTCAGACCTTGGCCCTCCAGCACTGTGTAAAAGTTGACTGCAACTGTTTAAGCCACCAGGCTGGTGGCAGTTTTTCACGGCAACCCTAGGAAACTAATCCAATCACCACCTGCGGAACCGAGGGGTAAATGGTTTTTAATCCATCCCAAAGGCAACCAGGTTCTCTGGGCCACCCCTGCTGCCAGGAAGTCCTTTTCCTCTTGCTGAGTTTCCTCAAACTTCATTCTGCTGCTGCTCTCAAAAGAGAAAGAAATCAGAGGCTGCCCTTGATTTTCAAGCAGAGTATTTTAGAGATTGACCAGAAAAAGTGAGGGCCTTGGAATCAGAGGGCCTGGGTTCAAATCATGGGTCCATATCCTCCTTGTGTGACCTTGGACAAGTTCCCTAACCTCTCTGAGCCCCAGTTGGAACTCCTACGAAATCAGAGTAGCAGAGTTATTTTGAAGGTTAGATATGAGGACGAATGGCAAGACCTCAGCATTCAGCAGGTGCTCAGGAGGCACTTGATGAGTATTGCCCCCTGCTCACAGCGGTCGTCCGCTTCCTGAGAGGAAGTGCCAGAGAGCGCAGCCACAGAGAGAAGCACTTTTGGGGGGATTCAGCAATTTTCCTACAATAAGCATTTTTGTATAAAATGTATCACTAGCACAGACTCTAAATAGTGCAGATGGCCGTCTGTCTGATTTAACAAGTTCAACTCATTCGCAGCAGAATCACTTGGCGTCCCTATTATTATACTGGACTTTGCATTTGCATAGCGCTTTCTATTTTCAAATAATATATGATTAGGTTTCTTGCCCTGAGAAGCTTTTCTACAAATGACAATAAAAGTAAATGTCTCCAGGCCTCAGAGCACAGCAGATCTATGACCTGGAAATGCCTCTGTGGAAAGCAAAGAGGAGATGGATGGCAAACCTGGGTATTGCTGCCTCTTGGTGGCCCCAGGGAAGCCAGAGCTTGTTGTCACCCACTGGGGGGAGGGACTGGCACCAGGGCTGGCCTCTCCACAGCCAGGAGGCACAATGCCCGAGGCATGATGCTTTTAGAGGCACGTAAAAGTGTTTGTATTTGAATTTCTTTTAAAATTTAAAGGAGGAAAAAAAAATTAGAGGAGCAAAAGCCTGTAGATACAAGAAAATGGTTTGATATGTAATGTGAATACATTCGTCTTTAGACCAATAGAGTCATAAAATACAATTTGTACTGTGGGCTTGACTGTGTCTCCCCCAACAACATGGATCACAGTCCCCACTCCAGCGCCTCAGAATGTGACCTGATTTAAAAATCCAGTCGTGGCAGGCTTTGAAATTCACAAAGTCACTGTGAGGTCACCCTGCAGAAGACTGGCCCCTCATCCACTATGGCTGGTGTCCTCATGAGAAGGGAGAGTTTGGCCCCAAGGTGGACACTTTGCAAAGACTGGGGTTCAGCTGCCATGAGCCAAGGAACAGCCAGATGCTGGCGAGAAGCCTGGAGCAGTGGTGTCCCTTCAGAGAGACATACAGCGGTCCTTCAGAGGGAGCACAGCCTGCCAACACCTCAACCTCTCTTTGGGAATTGAACCCAGGGATTTTGCACTGAGCTACATCCCAAGGTTATTTTAATTTTTCTTTTGAGACAGGGTCTCTCTAAGTCACTAAGTTGCCCAGGCTGGGCTTGAACTCGTGATCCTGCTGCCTCAGCCTTCCAGAGTGCAGGGATTTCAGGAGTGCACCACCACGCCCTGCTGCCGACATCTTTATGTATGTCATCTCTGACAGTGCTCACATAGCACCATGATCACTCCTGACACCCCCAGAGCAGGATGCCTGGTGCCTGCAGGCCAATCCAAGGGACCTCCAGCCCTCCATGCTCAGGAAGAGAGGCAGCCTGGAGCCATAAGGGAAACACTGGACTCAAGCAGCACCATCATGCAGCTGGGCTCTATGAAGAAAACCCATCTCCCACCTCTCACACCACAGGCAGGTGATGCTGAGCGGTGAGCTTTGGGACAGGTAGTCCCGAATTTCACTGAGAATGGGGCTCAGGACCAAGGCCACGACGGAGCCAGAGATCAGCTGGCCGAGGGGCTGGCACCTTAGGGTGGTAGTGACAAAGGCTGAAAGTGTTTTGGCAGGTGTTTCCTTGGCAATAATCACCCTGTTCCTCCAAGGCCATTACCAGGATACAGACCCGGACTTCCATCTGCCCAGGCAGGGGACATGGGGACAAGTGCCCTGGCTTCCTGCTCCATTACACACTCCCTGGCCTCCCCCAGTTGGCACAGGTCACTCAGAGCCCTTTCATCCTCTGGCCTGTGGTTCATCTCCTCTCCTTCCCCTTTTATCTTCCGGTATGTGCATGCTGAAGAAGGAATTACTTCAATCCAGCAAACCCAGACAGGTGGGCAGCAACACCCCACACGCAGCAGGGAGGGTGGAAAGGGGCCGGGGAGCTCAAAACTCGCAGCCTGGGTGGGGCTCCTCTACCTGGGAGCCTTTCTCACTAGTGACTGGGGGCCTCAGCTCAGTGGAGACCCCATGCAGTCTGGCAGCTGGGTGAGCCCCTGCCCTCCTTGCTGCTGGCAGTGAGACTTGGGCCTGTTTCCATTCTCAGTGCAGCTGCTGAGTATCAGGCGTCCCACCAAAACTCAGGAGGTGACAGAAGGCCACACTGGGCCTCTGGCCCCTGCCCATCCCACTACCCAAGACTGACCAGGCTACCTGAAGAGGCAGCCACACTGCAGGCCACCACCAGCCACGGCTGCTAGGGAAACCTGGCCTAGGACAGTCTACTCACTCCACTTCCCCAGCAGCCTAGGGACCGCCAGGACCCCGCAGGGACCTCTGCTCTCGCAGGTGGTAGTGCTGCTGGCTCCAGTCCTCAACTCCCTTCCAGCCAGACCCCCAAGAGGCCCATGCGGTTCAGCCTTCCTTCCTGCCCCACCAGGTAATCACCCATTTGGAGCCAGGCACACTGTGCAGGGCTCCAGGATTCCTCAGGAAGGAGCTGTAACTTTGCTGAGGGTTGCATTCAATTACCAGGGGTATTGATTTCCCGCAGCTGGCCAGCATGCTTGCTGAGAGTTATTTTATTATGAAATGGATTGCCCTCCTTTTAAAACACAGAGACCTAGGTGCCTTTAGACATACACACGGCAAGACACAAATACAACTCAGCCAGAAACTGGAGCACCGCAGCTCTGAGTAGATGTGTGCTGTGCCTCTGTCTCTTGGGGTCACACACCCCACAGGAGATGTGGGACACCTCCACCCTATGGCAGATTTCCGGCACTGTCCCTGATGTCCTCCTCTGTCTGAATGTCCACCCATGCAGGGCCCTGTTAATGGAGGAGGTGGAGGGGGCATTGACCAAAGACCTGCCAGCCTTTTCTACACTAAATAGGGGACCCTTTGCTCCCAACCCCAAAATAAATACCTCAGCACGCACACTATTAACAGGAACAGAGCCAGGGCTGGCTGTGTGCCCAAACAGTGCAGGAAAGCTGGTGTAACCCCTCTACCCCGCGACTCCAGACCCAGACCATCTCCAGCCTAGGAGCACTGGATCCTTCTCACCCAGGTGGCCTCAGCACCAGGGAACCCTGGCCTGACCACCAATGACACCTCATGCCTATATTTCCTGGGCATTTCCTGGCCCAGGTCTAGATCCCCCAACTAGGCCTCCCCACAAGCAGGACCAGAGGAGGACAGCCCCACCAGAGCCCTAGAGGCCCAGGCAGCAGAAGGACCAGAGCCAGGGATCCTGGTTCCCCTGCCCCCGGCACCCATATGGTCACGGCTACAGTCTCAGGCCCTGGCCACCCAAGCTCCTGTCCTGACTCTGGGGCACAGCTCGCCACACAAAACTTGAGGCCAGCCCGCACCCTTGAATGCACACCCCTTGTCCTGAAGCCCTGGCTCTCTTCCTGGTCCAAGACCCTGAGTCATTGCCACCCTGAGATGCTATAGCTACCAAAGTCACCCACTGTCCCTGGGCCCCTCCCCAGGCGTCTCTGTAGTCCAGAGGGAGACAAGTGCTTGGGGGACTAGGCCCAACATGGGGCTGGAGAGAGACAAGACTCCTTCCGAACCAAGTGGGAAGTTGTCTTAACAGAAGTATCCCTGGCCTCCCCGTTAAACACAGGTCCCCCCCAGAGCTAATGTCTAGCTATGTAGCCTGCGGCCAGCCCAGGCATCTCACACAGAAAAAGGAAGGAAGCTAGGTTTTTACATAATGTCTCTTTTTAATTTAGGAAAAAAAAATCTTTATCTCATTTCCCAAAGACAAGAATTTTGATGTATCTCCTTTCTGTCATCTTTCCTGCACGGTTATTTTATTTACAATAAATTTTACACACTTCTACTCCAACTCTATTTATAATTCTACAACCTGCTTTTTTCATAGTTTCATTTAACATTAAACCCCAGCCTCGTCCTCACCACACACTTCTTAACGGCTGCGTAAACCCCCGAGCGGGCCGCCGCCATCTGTCTTCTGGTCCCTCACCGACAGGCATTTCCACTGACACTCAGCTTTCTGACGCTATAAATAAGCGCACACAGCCAGAGGGCCATCAAACCGCCCCAGAAGGTAAGATTCTCTTCCTGAGACGGCTCCAGCTCCGGCTCCGGCTCTGGCTCTGGCTCCATCTCTAGCTCTGGCTCTGGCTCGGGAGGAAGCCACTGCTCTGAGGTTGGGCCTGTGTCCCCTGGGGCCGAGCCACTCCCTGGAGCTTGGCAAGGCCTTGGTCCCCACTCGCCCACCCAACCTTCCCAGAGCACAGTGGGAAGCTGAGGCCCACCTTGTCCAAGCAGAGTTTGCCAAAAACACACATTACTGTCTTCTCCCTGATCTGCAACCCGTCAGCCTCAAATCTAAGAGCATCTGAGAGGCCCTGCCTTCTTCCCTCCTCTCCTTCCCTTCTTTCTTTGGAAGTTCTTACTGAGCATGAAAACAGCTCAATCTGATCTTTTGCGGTGGAGGGACAGAAAATAAACAGACCAAGCCCCTGCCCTCACGGAGCATGCTCTCCAGCAAGGGAGAGGGAAAACAGGCAAATGGATAATGAACACACAGAATGAGAAAGTGCTAAAAAGAGAAACAGGGGAATGGGATGCATTTTTAAGAAGACTTTGTTAGGGAAGGCCTCATTGGACCCACTTGAGCAAAAAACTAGAAGGAAGATATGACTTTTTGATCCAGCCAGCTACAGGGAAAGGAGGGATCAGCCAGTGCAAAGGGCCTGTGGCCAGCAAGAGATCATTGTGTTCCAGGAACAGCAGTGAGGCTGGGAACAGACAGGGAAGGCCAGGGAGGCATGGAGCCAGGCACACTAGGGCCACCAAAAGGACTCTGAGTGAAAGGGGAGACAGGCTTGGGGTGTGCAGTGGCTCCTAACGCAGTCCTTATTTACTTGCCCATTCCCTCTCAGCAATGGGTCATCAGCTTTCTGAGGATGAAGCTCTAACCCCTCTCCTTGGCATCCCCTTCCCCACCTGAGAGTCCCTGGCCTGGACTCGGACCCCAGACAGATACAGATGGCCGTGAAACAGCCAGCCTCCAACTTTGGTGGTTTTGCCACTGCAGAGAAGCCGTATGGAAAATCCAAAGATCATTACTATTTGGCTCTAGGATACATAATATGATGCTGTTTGCAGCAATCTGCCTCCCTAATTATGTTTTCCTAGGCGAAAATAGCAAATTCGCTTTCCCCCGAGGACACACCAGCCACTGGTAGAAGGCAGCAGCCCAGAAGCTTCCAGAAGGGCAGAAGGACGGTAAAGGTTCTTATTACACTGCAGGGAATCTCCAGGTGGGGATGTGAATGCAGGAGACAGAGTGGCTGGACACCCAGCAGCAGACCCTCTGCAGCCACCCGCTCCCTGCTGGCTGAGGATGGGAGGGGCTGTGGTGTATGTGCCCTGGGGAGTGTGCGCCACTTCCCTCCCTGAATCCTGAAGCAACAGTGTCCCTGGAATTGATGACTCTGCCTGCAGGGTCTGATGGGCTCTGCTGGCCTTGATGGATGGCTGCTATTTCCCAGGATTGAGCGGGATGCAGCGCACGCTCTGCCTCCAAGTGCCCTCCTTCCCCCTGAGGAGCTGAAGGGCAAGGCAGGGGAGGGAGGAAGAGACGGTGGATGTGCCAGCAGCCCAGAGAGGCAGGCCAGGGGCTCGGGGCCAGCAGGGCGCCCAGCAGGAGCCAGCAGGGCGCACAGCACAGCTGGAGGAAGGCAGGAAAGTGCAAGGACCCGGCAAGTCGAGGGCCAGGCGGGAGAAGGATGAGCCACTGGGCAGGAAAAACCCAGCCAGGACACGGGGCAGCGGGGAAGGACATGTGGAAAAGAAAAACATCTCATGGCCCATGGCCAAGGGAAGCCCGACGTTCGTCTCCTCCTCTCTACCATTAGCCTCTCTTTCCGTTTTGGCCACTTGGATTTTTCACATAGCAGTCAGTGGTATTTTTTTTTTTTATAAAAAACAAACCCAATGAGTTCTTGTGACTCTTGAAATAGCTGACAAAGCACTACATGATCTGGCCCTGTTGGCCTCGCCCATTCCACACCACACGATGCCCTACTGGCCTCACATCACCTCTTTCCTCCAACACAGCCAGCGAGCAACTCCCCTGTCCTTTGCTCTGGCACTCTCCACTTCCCGCGCTCTCCCACCTCCATGTGGGCCTGACTTCACCCCATCACTCGTGGTCAAGCTCACACAGGAGGTGTGATCAAAAGATAGCACGTTTACATTTTTTAAATGACAGTAAGAGGCACATTATCGGTAAGCCCCCTCCAAATCTGCCCCTCTGCTTTGAGCACAATTTTCCCATCCTTCTTGCCACTTTCTGAAACATTTCTGGAAGTCTTTTGTGAGTATCTTTTCGCAGCTGTCTAAAGTCCTGAAATTAATTCAAAACATTTATGGCAGTTTCTGCCAAATAAAGACATTACAATGTATCTTCCTCACCCACCTTGCTCAGTGGATCTGGCACCATCAAAACATCCACAAAAGGGACATGTTTGGTTAATCCAGGACATTAAGGCGGCCGTCACAGTGTAACTAAGACACTTACAAAAGAGGACTTCCAACGGCTGGGCGTGGTGGCACACGCCTGTAATCCCAGCACTTGGGAAACTGAGGCAGGAGGATCGTTGCAAGTTCAAGACCAGCCCAGGCTACAAAGTGAGTTCAAGCCCAGTCTGAACTGCATAGCGAGACTCTGGGAGGGAGGGAGGGAGGGAGGAAGGGAGGAAGGGAGGGAGGAAGGGAGGAAGGAAGGAAGGAAGGAAGGAAGGAAGGAAGGAAGGAAGGAAGGAAGGAAGAGGACTTCCAGAACTGCTGGGCTCATGGCCAGTAACTCAGAACAGGCAGACCAAGTGGCAACAGATCTCTCCAAACAGCAGGCCAAAGGGCATGCTGGATCCCAGCCTGACTCAGGAGGGTCTCTTGGTCACAACATTCCTTGCTTGGGCTGGCCAGGGCTCCCAGGACCAGGATCACACACTGGCATTTCACCCCATGTCTCCCAGCTTCATGCTTTAGAAATGCCTGGAGCCTCCCTTCACCACACCCGGCAGAGGCGGGAGATTCCGCCACGCCTACTCACGCCATTTGGATTTCACACAACCAGGGTTCCCGGGATGCCACTGAGGCACACAGAGAAGCAGCACAAATTCCTAGGACTCTGCTGACTGAAGAGGAGAACAGGTAGGACAAATAAACGGGGAAATTCCACTTGGTCCAGGGTCCACTGGCATCGCCCTGTGCTCCACATAGCCCAAGCTCAAAACCAGCAAAGCCCTTGGGGGGAGAAAAGTAGGCTGCAAAGTATGAGCTGTGAATGCTGTGTATGTAAAACGTGTTTAAACCACATACTACATATGTGTGTGCACACCCTGTGCTTGCGATTATGTGCATGTGTAAAGGGCCACAGAGTAGACAGGAAGCCTGCTTGTCTCTGGGAACTGGTCTCTGTCTGTTCACCTGTGGTGTTTTACTTAAAATGGGAAAAAGAAAGAAAGACAGTCTGCAAGTGGCAAAACGTCAATGGTGCTTAAACTTGGGTGGCAGGAGCCCGCACTCTGGCTCATACCAGATTATGGGGTTGTTTTTGCATTCTTACAGTTTGCTCTACATGAACAAAAATGGGAAGGTCTAGTGTTTTGTTTTGGGGTTTTTTTGTTTGTTTGATTCTTTTGGATTTTTTTGAGACAGGGTGTCACTATGTAGTTCAGGTTGGCCTTGAACTCACTATGTAGCCCAGGTTGGCCTCGAACCTGTGGCAATCCTCTGGCCTCAGCTTCCCAAGTGATGGGACTACAGGCGTGCACCACCTCACGTGGCAAAGACTGGGTTACGGTTCAGACAGCCTCGTGCTTTTTGAAGATGACTTATCAGGGGGCCTCGATACTCAACTGTGGCTTAACCCACATATCGGGATGTGCAGTTAGGAGGTGGGGCCCGGTTGTAGGTCGATGCTGGGGGTGCGAGCTGGGAAGATACATTCTCAGCTCTTCCCTTCTCTCTCTACTTCCTGGTCGCCAGGGGGTGGGCAGCTTCGCTCCACCAGGCCTTCCCACCCTGCCATTTCTGCTTTGGGGCCGGCTGACCATGGACTGGGCTCTCTCAGAGAGCCAAAAAGTAAGCCTCTTTGAAATTTCTGACATAGAGTATTTTTTGTCCCAGTGCCAGGAAAGGGACTAGCACAACTGACAAGACCTGGACTGTGCTCTGAGCGCGCGCTGCGTCTGTGCCCCAGCCCCAGACACCCACACCCCCCCGTGCCCGCCAAGCCCTCACCTGTCCGCTGCAAGGTGCGTGTCCCTAGCAGCCCGGTGCAGCTCGCTGCCGTTCTCCAGCCTAGCCAGCGCGTCCACACGCTTCACCATCAGCTCCAGCAGGTCGCTCATCTTTCGGAGGATGCCGCGGGACTCGGGGCCGCCCAGCACTGCGGGCAGAGTGTGGGCACCATCAGGTGTGGCCCAGCAGCCCGGAGACTACCTCAAGCCACCTGGAACTGCCTGACGACCCCAGCCCGGCTCCCATCTTCCTTGGCCACCACAGAGAAGGGGTCAGAAGAGTGGCCCGCTCCAACCACCACCCTGTGAGGCAGAAGCCCCTTTGCCCCTTTGGTGGGTGGGAAACCACTGGGTCAACCCTACTCCCTACCAGCTGCGCAACCCTGAGAACTTTTGTTACCCTCTGGGCCTCAGTTTTTTTTTTTTTTTTGCGGTACTGGGGATTGAACTCAGGACCCTGCGCTTGCTAGGCAGGCGCTTACTCCACTGAGCTATATCCCCAGCTCCTGGGCCTCAGTTTTGTTGACTGTAAAATGGAGCTTTAGATGTAATCTCTGAGGTGTCCAAGGGCCCAGCCATCCTCAGGACTAGGAGAAGAAAGGGAAGGTCCCCAGTGGGACAGGAGTTTCAAAGTCCCCAACACCATGCTCCAGATAGTTCCACAGATCAGGGTATTCGACAAGTGTGGTCTGTTGTCCACCAGCTCAGAAACTCCCAGCCAGCCTGGAACTGCTGGCTATATGATCTAGGGCATGGGCCCTGGAATCTGCGCTTCCTTTGCTCCCGTGTGACTCAGATGCACCTAGGAGTGCTGTGCTCTAGGGGCCCAGGACTGTTGTCTTCCCCTACTTCTGCTCAGCCTCTGGGCCCCCACTGTAAAAAAAACCAGCATGAACTTCCCTGGATTTCACCCTGGTCTTGGGCTCTCCGCAGCCAGCTGACACGGGCAGCCTCCCCACACCCACGCCAGCCTGGGTAGGGGAGAGACCCTTACCTTCCTTCTTTTGGGGGGGTGAGGGGTGGTACTGGGGACTGAAACTGGAGCCTTTGCACTTATTTTTACTTTTTAAATATCATCTTGCCAAACTGCTAAGTTGCCTGGTCTTGGGCTCCATCTTCTGACCCTCCTTCCTCAGCCTCACAGGGTGCTGGGACTACAGGTGTGGGACACCACACCCAGCTTCTCACCCTCCATCTCCATCACATCCTCTGGAGGTTTGAGATAGCCCCTCAGTGCAGCCCATAAACCGTGGGAGGGGAGTGAGCCAGAGAGGGGGCTGGGGAGGGAGTCATGGGAGATGCAGCGTCAGCCTTGCTGGGGGCTGGGCTGGCCTCAGACTGACCCCACCATGGCCAGGGAAGGGAGCTGGAGTATGTATGCCCCCTCCCCCCAGCCAGTCACCAGGCGAAGGCTGCTCCAGGGATGTCACGTTCTGGCACTTCCTGCCTGCCAAAGGGGCTCCCAGGCTCAGTGAGATCATCAGGCCTGGGGCTATCAGCAGCCACAGCAGCCTCTGCTCAGGGAAAAAAAAGCCGGACACCCAGCGGGCCTCGAGAGGCTGATGAGGTGCGGGGGAATGGCCCCCTGCACAGGCTTCTCTGACACCAAACCCCGCGTGGAACTGTGGGGAAGTCATCGTGCGGTTCTTGGCCTCGGAGTCCCCAGCCTACAGCTTAATGTCACCACACCTGGCAGGTGGCAGAAGAGAGCTTGTGTCAGGTCACTGGCAACAGAGGCAGAGGAGCCAGCGAGGACAGGGAGCCAAGAGAAGTCCTCTGTGTCACCAGGGCTGCTGTGACGCTGTCCCCTTTTCCCCTGGTTCCGTCAGCCTGGCCCTTGCTTGCTTCCACAGGCTGACACGAGCCCCTCCTGGCGGGTCCCTGGGTCAGAAGGGCGGGAGCCTGGATGGTCACTCACATCACACACCGCAGCTGCAAGGAGGGGCAGTGTCCGCTTACGGAGGCAGGGCCCCCGGCACGGCAGGAGCGGGGAGCAGAAGGGGAGAAACGGGGCCACCCAAGAGGTCCCACCCCACACCGGGTGGAGCCAGAAGGAAGGGAAGTCTTGTCTCCACTACCCCAGAAGCAATGGCCTTCCTGCATTCCCTCTCGGAAAGCTGAGCTGATTGCCAAAAAAATCAGTTAGGCCTGGAGAAATTTTGCAAGACTCTCCACTCGCTCGCATTCTATCAGTTCACTCATCAGTTAATCGATCAGATGGGGATCAGACAAGACACAAATAGCTCCCTCCTTCCTCATCCTCACAGAGGCAGGTGACCTGAAGCCCTCAGAACACTTCCCTCTGACACCCTCCGTCCCAGCCCATCCTCAATAGCTAGCAGACAACCAGGGCTTGAGCACAGAGGAAGAGAAGAGGCAGTGACCATTATTTCAGCTTGAAAAACAGGAGGACCTCAGATGCTCTGTCCTGGCCACTGTCCTGCAGAACTTACAGGCACCACTTGTATTTTGTGGCTTCCTGGTGGGCACTGTGGAGATGTGCAGTGCACAGCCTGCTCAGCCTCCCTGGGCAGCCCTGGTGGGCCACGGCTCTGGCATGGCTCAGGCTGCAGTGGCTCCTTCTCCAAGGGAACAGGATAAAAAACAGAAAGCAAGACCACGACTGAGCCTCCCTAGAATCTGGGCCTGTTTAGCCATGCTCTGGCCACAGCAATCAGGCCTCATGGGCCTGGAGCCCGGTCAACCACTAAGACGCAGAAAGCACCCAGAGCTGCCCAGCTCACACCCTGGCTTCCAGGGCCAGTGGTTTCCCCAGATGCCTGCAGCCTGGCCCTGCCTGCTGCCCTCCCAGCCCCACCGCCCAGGTTGCAAAGTATCCAGAGGGGCTAAGGACAGCAAGGACTGGCCTGGGCTTCCGGGCCACAGCTGGAGCCCAGCACAGGCTGGGGAGCAGCACGTGGGCTTGGGGCAGGGACTTCATTCTCTACACAGCCACTGACCAAGTGGGGACAGGTCACTGTCCTCTTGGCTTCAACCTCCCCTGTTCAAAGCAAGGAGGCTGGAGTCCCCGGGCTCTGAGGTTCCCTCATCCTAACTCCTATTTCTACACTTTTTCTAACCACCTCTAGACCAAGATAACGAGAAAAAATCACCCCAGAAAAAGCTGGCTTCGAGATCCTTAGGGAAAGTTCTGTTTTGCTTTGCTGACCTCTGGGTGGAGCAGCGGAATCAGATGCCCACAGCAGACAGAGCACAAAGGACTCTGCATATTCAAGCAGGAGGCTGGGGTTTCCTCACATGGCCTGGGAGCCAAAGAGAAGAAAAGACCCAGGGATACAGGAGATCCAAGGACAGGGGGAGTCTCCCACTGCAGGGGCCCCGGGGTGCCCCAGATGGGGAACAGAGGGAGTCTGCTTCTGCTTGCTGTGCCAGGCAGTTATTTGGACAGGAGGCACTGAGGGCAATGGGGTGCCTGTCTCCCAGGGGCAGTGCAGGGGCACCGAGGAAGTAACAGAGAAGATGGTGAGCTGGATAATTTGGCAGAAGCAAGAAATCAGAGCTGGGGTGACAACAGAAACACAGGCCTCCCCCCGCCCCCATCTTTGCTGGGAGTTGTACATGGCCCTTCACAGGAAGGGTTAAGCCAATTCTTAAGAGTATCAGTGGAAGAAGTGACCCACATACGGACATATGAGCTGCCACTGCTCAAATCTCACTACGGCCCCGGTGAAATACTCAGCCACCTTGGCTGGTTTTCTAAGGCCTCTCTTCATTGTGGACCAAGATGGCAAAGCTCTGCAGATTCTGGGGCTCAGGGGCAGCTGGACCCCCCCTAAGATCTGGAGAGACAGAGCCCTGCCCCTCCCTGAGAAGCTCCAGAGGTGCAATCCACATTTCTGCGCAGCAGACACCCTAGACAGAGGTCACAGGGGAGAGCAGGCCGGCTGGGATGGCCCAGCCCAAGTGACAGGCTCCTTGAGCGCCACCACTGGCCCTGACGGCAGGGCAAGCTGACACGGTTCCCCTGAGTCCCTTCCTGCTCTTGCTGTCAGCTGAATTGAAATGTATTTACTGTGAGGCCCCAGCGATACATCTCAGAACTAACACGCGCTCCCGTCATATTTCCGTATAAATAAGGAAAGCTGGGACGTGAGAGTTACAAAGGGCTCCTCACATTAATAGACAGGGCACTTTCATCACCCGCCGAGACACGCCCGCCCCACGCGCTTCCTGTGGTTCCGTCTCTCTTCTCTGCCCTTGGCTCCCCTTTGTCCTCAACCTGCCCCGCAGCGCCGGCTCCTGCAAACCGCACGAGCCCCTGCCTCCCCCAGGTCAGAGACCTCCCTGGCACTCAGGACTGAGCTGGGCGCCCCCAGGTTTGTACAGAGACATGAGCGCATTGGGCTCTTCCCACAATGCTGTCGCCACAGCAGACACCAGCGGGGCTGTGGGGCCTGGGCCCTGGGTAGTGAGGAGACCAGGGCAGGCCCAGGAGGCCGGATGCAGCTCTCTCAGCCCTGCCTGTCCACAGCCATCCTTGGAGAGAAGAGCCCCGGAGCCATCCAGCGCTCGAGCACCCTCAGCTCAAGTGCTGGTGAGGCTGGGCAGTCTGGCAGGGCCAGGCCAGGGGCCACCTCAGGGCAGACACGGGGCAGACTCCAGCCTGTGAGCCTCTCCCCAGGGAAGCCCCCAGCTGCCACTTTCTCAGGTCAAGACAGAGCAAGGCAGAGCCCCACAAGCTCCTGCCAATCTGTTCCTGGGGAAAGGAAGCGAGGGCCCCGCGCAAGCGGCTAGGGAAGGGGAGGCAGAGCTGCACGTGCGTGGGCAGGGAGGCGCCCCAAGCAGCCCCCTGCAGTGCCCAAACCCAGGCAGCAGCAAGAGGAAATGGAGTTAGACCCCTTCTGCGAGATGATTCCCGTTCACCTCTCTTGAATCCCTAAGAGGAACGTGCAGAATGCACAATGAGATGTCTGTCACATTTGTATCCCCAACTAGGGCACTTGGTCACAAAGTTTAGAGTGACCCAGAGAAGGTGGACCCCCCGGGGAGGTCTCTCTATCTCACACACACACACACACACACACGCACACACACACACACACACACACACACACACTCAGCTCCCCTCTGCTCTCTGAGGAAAGCCTCCCCTGCTGGCCCCTCCAGCACTGTGACCTGCTGGGACCCCAGCGCCCTCCCCAGCTTGGCAAGAGAGGAGAAGTACTTCTCCCTTTCACGTTCAGCCTGTTCTGTTAACAAATGTCAGGACTTTTAAAATCTAAATATCAGGGCCTTAGTGGGCTTCCCTCTCCTCATTCTGCCCCAGGGCTGCTTGGACCCGACAGAAAGGGAATTTTCCGGCCCTACACCCTGTTCATCACACCCACTGTCCCTCCCCAGACCTTGCTCGGCCAAGCGAATGGACACCCGCCCCTTCCCAGCCTCCCTCCTCCTGTTGGGGACGTGCTGGCACCTGAAGGCTGTCCTCAGCCACCACGGGGGACATAGTTTGAGGGGGATTTCTCTCTAGAATCAAAATTCTTAAACCTCAGTGCACACTGCTCTCCAGGCCCATGTCCCTGCCTTGCATCTCTCCAAGCAAATTAGCCAGATCCAGTGGCATAAAGAAACTGGAGGGCAAGTCAGGTGTGGTGGCGTAGGCCTGTAATCCTAGTACTTGGGAGGCTGGGGTAGGAGGACTGCCAGGAGGTGAAAGCCAGCCTGGGCTACACAGTTAGACCCTGTCTCAAAAGAAGAAGAAAAAGAGAGAGAGAGGAAGGAAGGCAGGAAGGTGGGTGGGAGGAAGAAGGAGAAGAAGGAGGAGGAGGAAGAGGAGGAGGAGGAGGAGAGA
>PVLD010021927.1:0-30380 GCA_004027595.1 Dinomys branickii
TGCTTTTTCCAATGCTGGTTTGGCACTCATGAAGTTCTTCAGTTGTTCTTTGTCGTGGAAATATTTTATTTCTCCATTGAATTTGAGGGATAGTTTTGCAGGATACATCAGTCTGGGTTGGAAGTTGTTTTGTCTCAGAATCTGTAATATCTCGCTCCAAGCTCTTCTTGATTTCATGGTTTCCGTTGAGAAGTCTGCTATGACAGCTTCTCGGCCTTTTGGCTAAGATCAAGTGGAGAAGTCTGCTATGATTCTGATGGGCTTTCCTTTATAGGTGATCTGTTTCATTTCTCTAGCAGCTTTTAATATTGTGTTCTTTTGCTGGATATCTGGGATCTTGACTATTATATGTCTCTGTGTGTTTTTCTTTGGGTTATGGATTGTTGGGGTTCTATATGCCTCGATTAACTGAACTTCAGTATCTTTTACCTTTTTTGGGAAATTTTCTGCTATTATTTCAGCAAATTTTCTTTTTATATCGTCTGTGTAGTCTCCTGCTGTTTCACTCACCCCTGTAATTAGAATATTGTTACGCTTTGCCTCATCTTGCAGCTCTTGGATTGACTTTTCTTGTGTCTTTGATGATATTATGAGATCCTTCCTTTCATGCTCATAAGCTGCCATGCTGTCTTCATGTTCTGAAATTCTATCTTCGGTTTCATTTAAGCAGTTTTGCAAGCTTTCAGTGTAAGTTTTCAAATCCTGGCATTCTCTTTGGACCTGTTTCATTCTTGGTAATTCATTCCTAAATTGCTCTTGTAATGTTTCCATTTGTTTCCTATTTTCTTCTAGTCTTTTATCTATTTCTTCTTTATGTGTACGGAACATTTCTTCCATTATTATTTTCAGTTCATTTTTTGTCTTAGAGATCATTGCAGGTATGTGGCTCATTTCTGCTTTAAGCTCTTTTATGGCCTGTTGGAGTTGTTTCATTTCGGATGCAATCATTTCATAACTTGCAGGTATGTGGCTTCCTGGTTCCCCTGTATCCTCGCATGCAGAACTTGTTCTGAGTGGGGTTGAGTTTTGAGACTGCGTTTTGTTCCTCTGTTTTCCCATTTTTGGGTATCAGATTCAATATGTGGAGCTATAAATTCCCCAGGCAGTTCAGCAGGCAAAGGTCTGCTGCAGAGCTGCTCCAATGATTCCTTCTCTTTGGGAGAATGTCCCTTAAGCTGTCTGCTGAGATTTCCGCTTGTACTCCCTATCCAGAGACCTGGCTGGGGCGCATAAACAGCTCGCCGCCCCAGGAACTTTGCAGGCAGGGGGCTGCTCAGGTGTTCTTCCCTGGGTGGAGCTCCTCCCCCACTCACAAATCCCACCGGGGCGCCCAGCCAGCTCTTCCGTCCCGGGGACCGTGCAGTCAGTAGAGCTGCTCGGATGTCCCTCGCTGGGCGGAACTTCTTCCCGACTCAAAAAAACTGGTCAGGGCGCCCAATCAACTCACCCTGGGATTGTGCAGGAAGGAATGCCGCTCGGATGTATCTCCCTGGGTCGAGCTTCTTCCCGACTCAGAAATCCTGCTGCGGTGTTCACTGGGCTCATCCGTTCCGAGATCCGTGCCAGCAGGAGATCCTGGTGCTCCCTGGCACTTTTCCACCTCCTCGGCTTTCTCGCAGGAGCCCCCGACCGCAGCTGCCACAGTTCCCGCGGCGCTGGCTGTGGGGGCGCGGCTCTGAGTGGGATCCCGGACCGCTGCCCAGATTGGCGCAGTCTGCCCGAGGAGCGCGTTCTCCAAGTTTGCTCTGCTCTGCCACCTCCAAAAATTCCTGGCTTCAGCCGCCTCCAAGCCATTCGGGTTCAGGAGCTGGGAGGGTCGGTCCGCTGCAATCACACTCGGTTGTACGCGCATTCAGCCAAGCTGCCGCCCAAGTGCAGGGCCAATCACCTCGGGCACCCAGCTCTTAGGGCCTGCCCACTTGCCGTGACTTATCCAGCCGACCCGTAATGCTCAGGCAGTGGAGAGCAACATGTTCAGTTGGAATTTCACATCCACGGATCCAGCACCCACGCGCAAAGGATCAGTCTCTGGGAGAGTTTCCCTCTGCCGCTCACCTGGTCGCCATCTTCCTGGAAGTCTCCAGAAACATTTGTTTTAACAGGGTTCATTTTTTGTTCTTCATGAAACTTCTTTGGAAACATTTTTTAACAGATTGATCTAAGCCCAAATATCCCCCTGTCTTGCCTAAGTTGTCACAGATGACTTGTTGGCAACAAATATCACTTATATTCCCAAATACCAGAGACCATCTGATGTGATGTCACAAGCTGTGGAATAACCAGGATTGGCAAAAATCACCTCCCGCAGCCCTCAGAGAAATATTTCTTGGGCTTTGCCTCCATGTCTTTGATTTGGGGAAGCTCCAGGTGCTACTGATTGGGCTCTTGAACCACTGTGACTACCTTCCTTTCTCTAAGTTTGGCTTTCCTGCCATGAGCAGGTGAGCAAAGGTCCCATTCTCTAGGACAGGGATACAGCAGCCACCTGGACTCCTTGCCTCTCAAGCTCTGTATTCAGTTCCCTGCAGGCCTGGCTGGTTTGGACTGGCCAATGTATTCAGCACATACTTATTTGTTAAGAGTTTACCATGTAAGGAACTGTGACTGAAAACTATTGTGTTTCAGTTAAAAAGTTATTACAGCAAATGCCATGTTGCTATTAATCCCCCTCAGTATACCTCCCTTCACTTCACATACATTTATTTTCTTGTTCTTGCTACTTTCCAAAGTAGTTCTGGAAGTCCTTTTTTATAAGTGTCTTTATTTGGGCTATTATGGCTATTTTGATGCCTGAATTGCTTAAAAATATTGTCTTTCCATGATCATTTTTCACTTTGGGGGAGAACCAGAAATTTGAAGGTGCTGGGTCCAGTAAATAAAGTGGATAAGGATGCACTCTACTATCTTTATGAGCCTGCCTTTCCACTGCATAGCACGTCGCAGCAGCATTTGTGATGTAACCCTTGTAGAGCGGACACCACACTTTAACATTAGAGGTAGTGCAAGGAGCAAGCGGTCTTCACACTTAGAGAGATCCCACTCCAGAAGGAAAAGAATAAAATAAGCGGTTACAATAGAGAGGGTAAGTCTCACGGTATAACTATCACCTTACAGGATTCCATTCATCTCCAGGTAAACAAAATAATACATATGAAGTTAATTTTAAATTGCAAGGAGTAAATACAAATGCGGGACATTTAATATTATCTTGCTGCTTGGAATGAACCTCAGATTACCTGGGTATCTTGGGACGATGGTAAAACCTTTTACTAAGAGTTTACAATCTGCTGGGCATTGTCACAAGCACTTCATGTGTGATATCCTGTTTAATTCTCCCAATATCCTTAGCAGGAAGGTGTGAATTTGAATATCTGTATCACAAAGATGAGGAAACTGAGGGACAGAGAGGTACCTTTCACAGATGTGCTGGAGGCCCAGGCAACATGATTTCAGAGTTCAGTGTACTCAACAATTAGATGGGCTGGGAATTAGAGCCACTTCCTCCTGGGGGCCCATACACCTGGGATTTTGCCTCAGTTTCTCTGACTTGTACTCAGATTTGTTGATGGAGCTTAAAACTTTCTACATCAGTCAGGACTCTTAGTTCACAATAAATCAGAAACTTGACTTAAATTAGTTTAAGCAAAAAGGGACTGAAAGGTCCAGTGATGATGCTGAATTAAAATATGAATGAGAAAGATAAAGTTGAGGCTTTCATAGGTGAATAGATACTAGAGTCCGTACTCATAAGTGAAATAAATCAGACCCGCATGTGTAAACACTGTATTGTCTCACTAGTGTAGGAACCTGAAAGAGTAAATAAAATCTGAAAGGTATAATGGATACTGTGAACAGGAAAGAAACTGCTCAGAGGGAGGGAACAACTGGGATGACGGAAAAGAGAAAAAGAAAGAAGGGAAAATGTGTATATCTATCTATCTATCTATCTATTTATCTATCTATCTCTACACACAGGGTAACTGACTTGTACCACTGACTTCTTTTGCTTTATTGAAAGGAACAGTTAATGCTTAATTGTTTGATCAAGCTTAAATGCCTATATTTGTTAACTGAGTAGACGATAACAATATGTAATACAATATCTATTGTTAATTTTCTATCACCTTGTATGAAACTCTATTGCTTCTATTGTTTAGATGTCGTTATGTTTATGTCTGTTATATATGTTTTCATACTTTATTTTTAAAAATAAAAAAACCCCAAAAATAGGACTGCAGGTAGATGCAGGAGTGAGGATTTTCACGCTTGCTATGGAGGCTTTCTGCTTCTGAGCTACCTGCCCAGCCCAGATTTTCCCTCCTTTTTTCTGCTTCAACCCTGTGCTGCCCTATTTGGATGGGAGTGGTTGGAAGGAGAGATTCCTCAAAGGGAAATGGGATGGAAGAGAAAAGGATGTCAGGTGAAACTTTTATATGTTCCCAAAACCTGTTCCAGGTCACTACTCAGGAGTCTGAGTCCTGAACATCTTTTCACTCTTGCCTAGGAGCTGTGTGTTGCTCTGCTCTGGAATGGCAGGGGTGGTGTCCCCCCAGCCAAGCTGGTCTCTCCAGACCTAAGTTCTGCCACTTTTAGTGAATCCTGCTGGGTGGTCCAGCTTCTCAACCCTGGTATACTGGAGAGGAAAAAGAGCTATTACCAGCCAGAATTCTGGTTTCTATCTTTTTGGGTCCCAGTACCTCTTTTGTAAAAGGATATAACTCACGTAGCTTAGCCGCCGTAGACGGAGAGCCAAACAGAAAAGTGGTGAGACCTCCAGGAAGACAGTGGGGTGGTAAGCAGCGATACGTCAATCTCTCCAAGACTTGGAATCCAGACACTGCAAAATAATAATTTGGAGAGTGGAAGAAAGAAGGAAGCGGATCCCTGGGACCCAGGAAGGACCTGAAGGGAAGAATGGAACCCACAGAGAGGCTGAAGAGACAGAGCACAGCTCAGGGAAAAGGAGGGGCCAACCCGCGCTTTTTCTCCAGCTCCTGGCTTGTGGTAAGAGGAAGGGAGATGGAACCTACAGAGACACAGTGAAAGGCGGTGACTCCAGATGCCTTTAAGAAGTGGAGCAGATCAGTGGATGCTGTGCAGCACCACAGCTGGTGAATGACTCCAGTCCAAGCATCTGCCATGTCCCCTGAAAGGCCCAGTGAAGATGCTGAATTAAAATATAACTGAAGGTAAATGCAGGAGTGAGGATTTTCACAATTGCTAGGGAAGCTTTGTACTTCTGAGCTACCTGCCCAGCCCAGATTTTCCTTCCTTTTCTCTGCTTCAACCCTATTTGGATGGCTTGGTTGGATGCCATTTTAGGAAGGAGCCAACTGAACCTGGCACTCAGAGCAGCCACAGGTTGGCTTTATCCCAGGGCTCCCAGTGACTGGGTAAGGGACAACCACACTGATGTCCATGGTCAGGGATCTGTGGGCAGGGCAGTAAGAGACACCTAGAGTGTTATAAGTTAAACAACTCAAGCCCCACCCGCACAGCCAGAGTTGAGGTTCAATCTGAATTTCTGTGGATTTAATGGTCCCAAATGGCACCCCTCCCTAATCCTACTGCTGACTTGCTGGAATTATCTAGAATAGATCTGGGCTTTGACTACCTCTCTTGTCTACCAGCAAGAGCAGAGGCATTCCTTGAATTGGACACTGCTCCAAATCTGTGGACCACAGAAGATAAACCATAGGCTGGAAATTACACAAAATTTTCTTTTATTTCCTTTGCTTTTGGGCCTTAAAACCCCTTTATTTTGTTTTTACTTTTTTGATCTTTTTGTGAATGTGAATATTGTTTTTAGGTTTCTTTTGTTTGTTTTTGTTTTCGCCTTCTTTCCTTCCCTCCTGTCTTCTCCACCCATTTCCCGAGGCTTGGGTAATCTTCCTTTGGTCTTTCAGCCTTGCTTCTAATCTCTTTCTCTTCTTTCATTTCTCTAGTTTTCCTCTTCTGTCTTTTAAATTTTTTCCCTCTGGGGAAAATTTCTCTATTGGGTGGATATTGGGTAAATAATTTTCTGATTGGTCTTAGATTTTGTAAGCCTTGTACCTGGGGTTAAAAGGAGCAGGTTGTTAGTTACCACAGTTTGTTATTTTCCAGTCCCTGTTTGATGCTACTGTTATTACTGATTGCACTGTGTTATTACTGTTATTAATGATTGTACTGCTTTAGCCAAGGTGACATAGTTGTTGTGATCAATTGATATTTTTTTTTCCTTTGGTACCAGGAATCAAACTCAGGGCCTTGCATTTGCCAGGCAGATGCTGTGCTGCTGAGCTACATCCCTAGCCCAACTGATCTTTGTATGCCAATACCTCGAATGTCTAGGGGGTCATAAACAGTACTACAACCCAGTACCAAAGAATTGGCTGTTAGGCCAAACAGGCTACAATGTTTCATCTCTAAGGAACAGAAGAGACTGCATCCTGGACAGACTCAAAGGCCCAAAGTCAGCCATATTTAGAGGACATCTCTGAAAAGTAGTCATTTCCCAAGGAGGTCTCGGTACTAGTAATAAAACTATCTATGAGAAGCAATTTATAAGCCTTAATGCAGAAAACAAACAAACAAACAAAGAAGAAATAAAGATAAAAAAGAAAACGAGAAAACATGGAAAGAAGATGCAACCCAACCCTACCAACTCACCCACCAAATCCAGGGGTGCATTGATGTAGAAGAACTCAAGAGCCACCCAGCTGAACTTTCTTAAATGGTAGTAGTAGAAGTAAGAAAACAGATGAATAAGTCTCTTGACGAAACTAAAACATATAATTACAGGTAATTAAAGAGATGATGACCGTTATGAAGGAAATGGTTAGTGAATCTAGAGAAGATACAGATTTAAAAAAAAATAGAGGAACTTAGGAAAGACAGGGAAATCTTGAACGCCTACTATAGGGAAGAACCATGTTCCATAAAACAAACTTAGATAGAAATCCAGGAGATTGAAAATTCTATTAAAAGTAGTCAAAGCAGAATCAACCAATGTGAAGATAAGAGTATCACATTTAGAAAACAGAGTTGTGGCTGGCAATTATCAAATGAAAAACTTAAAAATAGTAAGGTACCATGAAAAATAAATCCAACAGCTGCTAGATGATGCAAAGAAGGATAATATAAGATTGGTTAGAATCAATAAAAAATCAGAAGATAGCACAAAGGACATTAAAAAGAACTTGTTTCCAGAAGTAACAACAGAAAACTTTTCAAGAATGGGAAAAGAATTTGACACCTAGAACTCCAAATAGCCATGATCAGAAAAACTACACTAAGGCATATAATAGTTAGGAATCCAGAAAGTCAACACAAGAACAAAATATTAAAAGCTGCTAGAGAAAAGAAACAAATAACCTGTAAAGGAGAACCCATTATAATCATAGCAGACTTTTCAACATAAACCCTTAAGTCAAGGAGAGTTTGGAGTGACATATTTCAAGAACCCCCAAACCCTTCAAGCTCAAGTTGTTGTAGCTTACAAAATTATATTTCAGAACTGATGGAGAAATAAAATACTGAAGAGATTCATGACCACCAAACCCACAAACCAAATTACAATAAGTTCTGAAGAATACTCTAAAGGGAGATAATGAAGACAATTCTAAGAATCCTAACAGAATAAATCCATCAAACAGACAAGCACTTACATATAAGAAAAAGAAAGGGAAACAGCAACAGGAAAATAATATAATGAGGACAAGTTAATACCTACTAGTTATAACCATTAGTATGAATGCTCTCAATTCACCAATCAAAAGAAACAGATTGGCAGAATGGATCAAGAAATAAGTTCCAACAATATACAGCACACAAGAAACACATTTAACTTAAAAATAAACTCATAGACTGAAAGTCAAAAGATAGAAAACAGTACTCTGTGCATCCAGGAACCTGGAAAAAGGCAGGAGTAGTTATTCTATTCGTACACAAAGTGGCTTTCAAGCCAATACTGATCAGAAGAGACAAGGTCACTGCATATTTGTTAAGGGAAAAATCCAAGAGGAAGAAGTAACAATCATAAATGTATATGCACCAAGTACCAGCACACCCAACTATATAAAACAAACATTAATGGACATGAAAAATCAGATAGGGCTGGGGATATAGCTCAGTTGAATAAGCGCTTGCCTGGCAAGCGCAAGGTCCTGAGTTCAATCCCAGTACCACAAAAAAAAAAAAAAAAAGAAAAGAAAAATCAGATAAATACTCATACAATTGTAGTGGAGAGCTGAGCATGGTGGTACACACCTGTAATCCCAGCACGTGGGAGGCTGAGGCAAGAGAATTGTTGCAAGTTCAAGACCAGCCTGGGCTACAAAGTGAGCTCAAGACCAGCTTGAACTGCATAGTGAGACTCTGTCTCAACCCCCTACCCCCACTGTAACCTCAATACCCCACTGCCACAAATAGATCAACTAGACAAAAAAACAACAACCAAAAAATTAGAGCTGACCCAAACCTCTATACAAATGGATGTAGTGGATATCTACAGAGTATTTCACCGAATAACAAGAGATATACATTTTTCTCAGCAGCATGTGGGATTTTCTCGAAAGTAGACCACATACTAGCTCATAGAACATCCTTAGGTAAATGAAAAGGAATTAAAATTATCCCGTGTATATCATCAGATCATAGTGCAATGCAATTAGAAATCTATGGTAAAAGTAAAACCACAAAATTACATAACACATGGAAATTAAATAATATCTTCTTGAACAACCAATGGGTCACAGATGATATTAAAGAAGAAATTATAAAATTTCTACAAATGAATAATAATGCTAATACAATATACTAGAACTTATGTGATGCAATGAAAGTAGTCCTGTGAGGGAAGTTTATAGAGCATTCACACATCAGAAAAAAGAGCAAGCTCAAATAAATAACCTATTGTTGAACTTCAAGTTTATAGAAAAAGAACAAGTAAATTCAAAGCCCATAGAAGGAAGGAAATTATAAAGATCAGAGGAGAAATTGCAGAAATGCAATTTAGATTAATAAAACAATGAAAGAACCAATAAATTGAAATGGTGGTTCTTTGAAAGATTAAATAAAACAGACAAACACTTAGGTAACAGCATCAGAACAAGGAAAGAGAAGACCTGAATCCATGCAATTAGGAGCGAACAGGGTGAAGTCACAACAGCCTACAGAAACCCAGAAGATCATCAGTACCTACTTTGAGAGCCTGTCCTACTCTAGTAAGAGGGAAATTCAGAAGAAATGCATAGATTCCTACATATGTATGAATTACTAAAGCCAAATAAAAAAGATATAAAAATTCTAAACAATTCAATATCTGTCAATTAAGTTGAAGAAGTATAAGAAATTTCCAACAAAGAAAAGCCAAGGTCCTAATGGATTTACTGTGGAATTCTACAAGAACTTTAGAGAAGATCTAATATACTGCTTTTCACACTCTTTAATGATATTGAAAGGGAAGCAGTGCCTCCAAACTCATTTCTGGAAGCAAGCATTACCCTGATACCAACACCAGACAAAAACCCAACCAAAAAGAGAACTACAGGACGATCTCCTTAATGAATGTAGATGCAAAAATACCTCAATAAGATACTCGCAAACAGAATGTAACAAGTCATCAAAAAGATTATACACCGTGATCAGGTAAGATTCACCCTGGGGATGCAGAAATGGTTCAATGTACACAAATCAATAAATGTAGTAAACAAATGAACAGAACCAAGAATGAAACCCACATGATCATCTCAATAGATTGCAGCAATATCAAATGCTGAAAAAGCACTTGATAAGGCCTAACACCCACACACAATAAAACCCCCAAGGAATATTGGAATAGAAGGTCCTTACCTCAGTCTGATAAAATCCATCTATTACAAACCAACAGCTAACATCACACTAAATAGTCAAAAACTGAAAGCTTTCACTTTAAAATCAGGAACAAGACAAGGATGCCTACCCTCTTTATTCCCATTCATAGTTTTGGAAACACTAGCCAGAACAATTAGATAAGAGAAAGAAATAAAAGGAACATGGATAGGAAGGAAGAAGTTAGTTTATCATTCTTTGCTGATGATATGATACAAGTGGTACCTTGGTTCACAAACTTAATTTGTTTCATGATTTTGGAAAAGATGGTCATGTTTGCATTTACGTGGGAAAGATGGCCACAGTTGTGTTTGTCACCTGTTATAGAGACAAAATTTTGCCAAATGCTTTTGTTTGTTATCCCAATTGTTCATAAACAGAAGCATTTGTGAACTGAAGTTCTACTGTACTTTATCTTGTTTTTTAGTCTATCCTCTATGAAAGAAGACCCAAAAGCTCCACCAAAACACCTCTATATTTAATAACTAAATTCAGTGGTGTAGCAGAATACAACATCAACACTTAAAAATCAATAGCTTTTCTGTACAAAAATAACAAACTCACTGAAAGAGAAATTAGGGAAACAATACCTGTCATAATAGTATCAAGAAAAATGAAATACTTAGGAATCAATGTAATGAAGGAAGTGAAAGATCTTTACATGGAAAACTGCGGTACTCTGAAAAAAAGAGATCAAAGAGGATATCAGAAAATGGGAAGATATCCCTTGGTCTTGGGTGGGAAGAACCAATGTGAAAATGGCCATGCATCCAAAATTTTTATACAGATTCAGTGCAATCCCAATTAAAATACCAATAGCATACCTCACAGAATTAGAAAAAATAATCCTAAAATTCATGTAGAAGCAGAAGAGACTTGGAATCACGAAAGCAATTCTTGAGAGGAGCAAAGCAGGAGGCATCACAATCCCTGACTTGAAATAGTACTGGCGTAAAGCCAGACTTGTGGATCAGTGGAACAGATTAAAAGATGCAGACACAACTCCAAGCATAATCAGCCACTTTATCTTTGACAAAGGTGCTAAACACCTTCACTGGAACAAAAATAGCCTCTTTAATAAGTAGTGCCAGGAAAACTGGCTTTTCACATGCTGAAGATTAAAACTAGACCAATGTCTCTCATCATGCACTAAACTAAAATAAAGTTGGATCAAAGATCTGAATATTAAAATGTAGAAATACTTAATAATCTGCTGGAAGATGGAGTAGATAAGACTCTTGAAGACATAAGTATAAGCAACGACGTTATGAACAAACCCCAATTGCACAGGAAATATTACAAAGAATCAACAACTGGGATCACATCAAATTAAAAAGCTTTTGCACAGCAAAAGAAATCAACCATAAAATGAGAAGACAACCCACAGAATGGGAAAAAGTTTTGCCAGCTGTTTTTCGGACAAAGGACTAATATCTAGACTATGTAAAGAACTAAAAAAAATTGGAATCCCCCATATTAAAGACCCAATTAAAAAATGGGCATCTGAAATGAATAAAGACTTCTCTGATGAAGACGTACAAATAGGAAATAAATATATGAAGAAATGTTCATCATCACTGGCCATCAAGAAATGTGAATTAAAACAACACTGAGATTCCATCTCACTCCAGAAAGAATGGCTTTTATCAAGAAGTCAATAATAGTTTTTTTAAAAGAAGTTAAATAATAATAATGCTGTTGAGGCTGTCAGGGGAAAGGAACATTTTCTTCATTGTTAGTAGGAGTGTAGATTGGTAAAACCAATATGGAAATCAGTATAGAGATTCCTCAAAAAACTAAAACTACGGGTTCCATTTGAGCTAGCTATTTCCCTGTAGGTGTTTCTCAAATGAATTAAAAAGCATCAAAACACAAAATATTTGCACACTCATGTTTATAGCAGCACAATTTATAATAACTAACTCTTGAAAACAGCTTGTATGTGCATCAGTGGATGAACTGATGAAGGAAATGTGATTTTTATATACAGTGGAGTACTACACTACCATCAAGAAGAATAAACTTGAGATATTTTTAGGTAAATGGATGCACTCCAAGACTATAATTTGAAATGAAATAAATCAGAAACACATTCTTGTGTGAGAAACTCAAAGGGTAAATAAGGAGTAAAACGGAGGATAGATACTGGGAAGTGGGAAGAACTTGTTCAAACGGAAGGAGAATGAGGGAGGAGGCCAGGGGAAGGGAAGGAAAGGAAAAGGGATTTAAAAAGAGAATAGAAGGAAAACGGTGGAAGCAAATCTTTTGTAAATGGGGCAGCAATGAAGGGCTGAAGGGAGGGGGATGGGAAAAAAGAATAGGATGTATAGTACTCAGGTACAAATTCTCTATGGTAAATGTGACCATTCTACGTGTACTACTGAAGGAAAGGAAGTGAGTAGTTCCTGTGGCGCGTTGTCAGCCGCGTGACTTTGTTGCTCTGCCTTAAGTTATGGGAGGCGGGATTGTACCTAGCGCTGAGTGAAAAGGCTACCATGTTAGCGCGGACTTACAATTTTCCAGAGTGAGGGAGGGCGGGGGGTGAACTCATGCCGATCTAAACCAAGTCAAATTTTAGAAGAGGAATTCCTCATTTCTGAATAGAGCCCGCCCTCTGGAAGAAGTTGGCTTGGAACTGTGGAGTTGGGCGGTCCATTTGTGTTCCGAATGGTTTTTAGAAGGACAGGTGGCCTGAGTTCCATTTCTAACTGGCCGGCTATGCGATCTTGACACTGCGCCTCAGTTTCTTCATCTCTAAAGTATAAAGATGATGCTATTAGCAGCTTAGGAAGTGGTACAGATGAAATGAGTGAAAACATTCCAAGGGCTCAGAACAGTGTCCGCTGTAAAATACGTGCATGCTGAACATACTGATTATCACCTAATGCTGTTACTATTGTGATTGGGAAGAGTATTGGATGCAGTCATTTTTAAAAAATTTTTTTTTAAATTTTATTTTAAAGACAAAAGAATGGAGACATATGAACCAGAAAAGCCATAAACAATACAGAAAATACAAAGTTATACAGAATATTGTAGGGAATTAGCACCGGATGTTGTATTACATAATGTTATATTCACATTAGTTAACACAAAAACATTAAAGGAAATACCAAATTATAGAGAAGATAGTAGGGAATTTGCACTGGATGCTGTATAATATAAAGTTATCTTCACTTCTGTTAATAGAAAAACGACTGAGGAAATACAGAATTATAGAGAACATAGAAGGGAATTAGCTCTGGATGCTGTCCTACATAATGTTACCTTCACCTTTGTGACTCAGTTACACAGATGATGGCCCGTTTGATCATTCAATTTTTCTCCTCCCTCATCTCCGTTGCCCTACCACTCAATGCAGTCATTAAACTTCAAACCAGTACTTACTCTGCTGTGATTTCTTTCACGACCTTGGGCAAGTCACTTTCCCTGTTTTCCTCAGAGTTTTTCATATCTAAAATTAAGGTGTAGGGCTGGGGATATAGCTCAGTGGCACAAGCTCCTGCCTGGTAAGCGCAAGGTCCTGAGTTCCATTCCTGGTACCGAAAAAAAAAACAAAACAAAACAAAAGAAGGGGTAGCACCTGAAAGGGTAGAATTTGGCTAGAAAATTCTAAGTTCTGTAAGTTCCAAGTCCACCACAAGTTTTGCATAAGCCTCTGACAGGGAAGGAAGTATGCTTCCAGGACCTCTCTGGCTCCTGCCAAGGACAGCTCAGATTTCCTCCCTTAGCACCAGCTGGAGGGGCTCCCAGCCAGGGGCCAGCAAGGCTCTCTCTGCAGGTGTTGCAGGGCTCGCGCTTTTCTCTCTGACCGCCTCGATCTGCGGCAGTCATTGCTGCAGTCCCGGTCTGGCTCTTTGCTCTGCCTCGTCCACCCTTCCTGACCTTCTGTACCTGGCTAGGTCCTGCTGCTTTGCCGCGTCTATTCTGCGCCCCCTCCCCCCGTTCCCAGGCCTTCCTGCCTTGCTTTTTTGACCCTACCTCGTGCTCCAGTGCCTGCACTCAAGGGGCTCCCTGAAGAATGGGGCAACAGCAAGCCTTCCTCAGTGGGGTCCACAGCAAGAAGAATCGTAGTAAGTGCACTTAGAGGACTTCCCACTTTGTCCTGAGCCTTTTAGGTGTTAACTCTAAAACCCCTATTGTATCAACAGTTTGCTGGTTCCTGTTATAAAAGGGGGGGAGTTCCCCCATAACAGGATCTTTTTTCCTTTCAGTATTACAAAACCGGAAAGCAGAACTTAAGTTGTGCACCAACAGCCCAAATTTATTCTCTGACTACAGACTGGAAAAGCTACAGCTTCGCTTGAAAAATCTACTTTTCAACCCCTAGGGGCAGAGAAGTCATAGATAGAGGGTAAAAGAAATGAGGGCAGGGGCATGTTCATAAAGGGGAGGGATATTTGTGGCTTCCTGGAATAGGCAGAGATTTGCAGGTGTACTCCATCTTGCTCCTTCACGGTCTAATTGCTTCCTGCCTTGGTGGCCTGTAGACGTGCCACTTAGTATGGACATGATTGTCTCATGACCACCCTGGCAGCCATCTTAGATCCAACCAGTTTTGGCCAGGCCACCTGAAGAGAAACTTCTGGTCTTCAGGCTTCCTGTGCTCAAAACAAGGGCAGGCTAGAAATTGAGTGAGGTTCAGTAGGCAGTGCGAGGGGTGAGGCTAGGTGGGTGATATTCTTGTCCCACCATGTAGAGGAGAAGTGAGCAGACTGCATTGCTCAGGAAACCAGCTGGGAGGTGGACATGAGTGTACAGGCTGCTTAGGAAGGGTTGCTCTTGAGACCAGCACCTGGGACAGAAGGCAGAGGGCAGGCGGGATCCAGAGGGAGGTTGGGCTGCGATATGGTCTGAGTTTAGTGGGTCTTTTAGTCAGTCAAGGTTGGGATGAGGATGAGCCTTTGGACTTCTTTGCTCACGAGGGGTTCAATATGAGCATGAAATTGGGGGAGGCTGTTATTTTGAGCTGAGGGCAGTCTCCAAAGAGGGCCGACAGCTGCAGGGTGACTGGCAGTGTATGCTCAGTGCATTTTCCAGGGTACACCTGCAGGTCCATCACAGTCTCAACTGCAGGAGCCCAGGCATGGAGATGTCAAGTACCTGCTCCAACGGTCCAAAGTCACACAGCTTCAAGTGTGTGTGTGTGTGTGTGTGTGTGTGTGTGTGTGTGTGTGTGTTTGTAGTGTGAGTATCAAGATTAGAGCTCATGTTATATGGCTTCCAAGGGAATCCTTGTATGTATTATTTTCTAAAATTTATTTTTAAAATTCTGTGGTTCTGGGGATTGAACCCTAGCCTTGTGTGTATAAAACAAGTCCTCTCCCACTGAACTGCACCCCAACCCCTTGTGTGTGTCTAGCATAATGCCTGGCAATTATAGTAAGTGCTCAATAAATGTTAGTTTCTCCGATTGTTATTATTTTATAGGTGGGAAAACTAGATACTGGTGAACTTAAAAATGTATTACCAAAGTCATAGAGGGAGAATTTTGATCCCTTTTCATTAGCTAGCGAGTTAACCAACATCAGCTTCATTAGAACAGGGCCTCATTTTTCAATAAGGCCTAGAATGCCCAGCACCTTGTAGGTGCCCAACTGGTGGAGTTAATTGTTTAACTGATCATTAAAAACATTACTGAGCTTTCTGCCTGGCTCCCCAGGCTTCTGTCCCCTCCACAGGCAGGTCTGAGTGTTTCCGATATCATTTCATAAATCTGGAAACTAAGGCTTGGGGGAGAGCAGGAACCGGCCCAAGGTCAAGGAGCCTGTCAGTGGCTGCAGGAACCCTACTATTCTCTAGCGTCGCAGGCAGTGTCCCTGTGTGTGCCAGGGGCCTGGAGTCTCATTCAAATGCACTTTGGACTCAGAAGGGCGCACTGGGGCCCGAGGTTGTGCATTCTAAGAGCTCCAGGTGGCGCTCATGCGATGCTGTTGATGCGAGGACCACCCCCTGAGGACAAGGGCACTGGGGGTCAGATTGGAGAGCAGAGCTCCCTGAGCGCATGCCTGCCGGGGCTGTGACTGGGTGTCGAGTGGCCAGGCTCTGCTGCTCTCCCTGCCTTGCATAACCCAGGTACTGTCGGCAGGCAGCGGGAACAGCTGGTGGTGGGGTCACAAATTTGCTCAAGCCTCCAGCTGTTCCCGACCCAGCTCCTCCACCAAATCAGTCACCTCACGGAGCTGACTTAGAGCCCTGTGTGCAGAGCCCTCAGTAGCCGGGCTGGGCGGCTCCCAGTGAGGGCGTCTGTAGCTTCCCCAGCTCAGGTGGGCAGACTCAGGCCCCAGTGACAGGGTGGAGCCGGGCGGTCCGCTGTGAGCATGTGCTTTCCCACCTCCAACCATGGCAGTTTGTATACACCCCTGTATATTATAGTATAGTCTGAGGCAGCTATATCTCTTCCCAAGGTGAGAGTCCAAGGATATAGATAAACCCAGGAGTACAGTTATTACCACAGGGAAGATGACTGATTGAGTGGTAGGGCAACGGAGATGAGGGAAGAGAAAAAACCGAACTGATCAAAAGGGCCATCATCTGTGTAACTGAGTAACAAAGATGAAGGTAACATTATGTAGGACAGCATCCAGAGCTAATTCCCTTCTATGTTCTCTATAGTTCTGTATTTCCTCAGTCGTTTTTGTATTAGCAGAAATGAAGATAACTTTATATTATATAGCATCCAGTGCAAATTCCCTACTACCTTATCTATAATTTGGTATTTCCTTTAATGTTTTTGTGTTAACTAACGTGAAGATAACTATGTAATACAACATCCAGTTCTAATTCCCTACTGTATTCTGTATAACTTTGTATTTTCTGTATTGTTTATGGCTTTTCTGGTTCATATGTCTCCATTCTTTTGTCTTTAAAATAAAATAAAAAAAAATGGGCCCCATGCTTTCACAGCTGGTGCATTGACTAGGTTAGTCTTGGTGAGATGTAAGCCTGGAACTGTTGGCTGTCTCCTTTAATCATTTCCTATGTACTTGATGGAATATTGTTTTATGGAAGATCTGAGCATTTTCTAGCTAGTTAATCTTGTAAAACTTGATTTTCATTTCCATTTTGGAATTCATTTTTGTCCCTGGTGCATGTCGGGTTTTGGCCTCAGTTTCTCTAACACCAGGTTGATCTCTACCAGGCACTTTGGGGTAAACAACCAATATAAAATGAGATGATAGTGATGTGCTCCTCAGCACAGCCCTGAGTGCACCAGGGGTGCTCTGTAAATGCCCTCTCTTCATCTGAACATGGGAGTGGCTACCCACACCCTGTAGGGCTGTGTGATTGTGGGAATGGGGGCGTTAGTGACAGTCATTCCATCTCAGGGTTTCCATCTTGGTGCCTCCTGGTGCCTCTGACTTACCATTGTGTGAATCAAAGTCTCTAAAAGATACAGACTGAAAGGACAGAGGTGGTGGGATCCTTAGTTCCTCCTCTGTGTGGTCACACAACTGGCTGTGGGAGGAGGGTCTTGCTCAAGTGGAGCTGGCCCTCTCTGCCTTCCCTGAGCCCTGGCCAGGAATGTGACCTTCTGAGCAAGCTCTCCACAGCAGGACACAGAGCCTGCCCCTGGGAGGTGCTTATCTGGTGTCCACGCCCCCTTTTGAGTGCCTCAACTGGGGAGGTGGCTCAGCCTTTAGAGACGAACCCTTTGAGGGTTTTGGGTCCATGGGCAGGCACCATAGAAGCAGACAGATGGGCAGGCAATGATAGCTATGCTGCAAAGGAACTGGCAGGATGCAGGAGAAATATTTCCTGGGGGAAGCAGAAAGGCGCACATTATGCACAGGTGTATGAGGGTGTGCAAATGTGCTGTGTATGTAGGTGTGAGGTGGTGGCTGTCTCACTTCAGTCCTAATTTTCCTTCAGTTACGTTTCATCCAGCACCCTCCTCCCAAGTCTTGTGTGCCAAATGCTGCATCAGGCGATGGGGCACTCGTGGTAGCTTGGACTCTACCCCTGACCTCAGGCGGCTCAGAGAAGCACCAGACCTTCCAAAATAATCTTTTCCTTTTTTTATTGCAGTGCTGGGGGTGGAACCCTGGGCCTTACCCATGCTAAACTAGTGCTCTACCACTAAGCAACATATACCTTTCTAGAACATGAAAGAAAATGGGCACTTTTTCTTTTGTATCAAAGATACTGTAGGCTTCTACAGCTTGAAGGAAGCTTAACGGGGCCCAGAGCATCCCATAATGTGTGAGTGAGAAGGTAGAGGGCCCGAGGGGAAGGAAGCTGCCCAAGGCCACACTGCTGTCTGTTGGTAAGGACGGGGCAGTAGGCTTTGCAAACCCCTTGGCTCTTGTGCAGAGTCTGTTTCCCACTTTCATGACATATCTTAGCAAGGTGATCACTCCCCCACACTGAGGCAGGGCCTCGGCTTAGTTATCTACCTACTTCTGTAAAAATTGGCCAAGTTTTATCAAAAGTCCAACATACAGTGTAATTCAAATTATATAAAGAAGCTGGATGTGGGGATGTACGCCTGTAACCCCAGCACTTGAGAGGCTGAGGTAGAAGGATCGCCATGAGTCTGAGCTCAGCCTGGATTACATGTGTTTAAGGCCAGCCTGAGCTACATAGTGAGACCCTGTCTGAAAACAAATGAACAAACAAACATACAAAAAATCCAAACACATTACATAAAGACTGTTTGGAGTCATAACATTCCAAATGTATGACAGTGGTCATTCCATCCTAACAGGGGTTAATATACTTGTTCTCATGTTACTGTGGTCCAAAAGAGAAGCAATAAGTTAGTAAGAGTAAACTTAAGTATCTAATATTTTGCCAACGGTATTTTAGTTTGGGATGGGCAGCAGAAATATTGATGATAAGTAGTTCTACTTTAACAGAGTATAACTAAGGAATATTTTTCATAAACATCTCACAGTACCACGTAAGTGGTACTTACATACTTTTATAAGAGAAAAGTATGAAAGGAAGAAAAGATCAAACATCTAGCACAAGCAAAAACATGATCCCCAAGTGCGTCTGCAGGGGTAGAAGGTGAGACTACAGGGCTGATGATACTGATATGAAAGGAAGCTGAGTATTGCATTTATTTCTTCTTTTACACAACACAAAACAGTTGTCATCATGCCCTGAAAAGAGTAACCTATGATATTTGAAATTAAACACCTTGTAATTATTTGACAGGGCCTTTAAAAATTGTAATACAAAGCTCTGTGCCCTCTAAGCAGTCTTCCACTGTGCATTATAACAGTAAGGCTTACTTGTAGTCCAGAGGCCAAGCATGCGGGAGTTATGAGCTCCTGGATTTGACAAAGATCATTTTAGAGTTGCCTTTGGCATCTTTTGTGGTTTTGGGGTCTTCCACTTCCTCAGGGTGCTGAGGAGCTGGGAGTTCTTGAGCAGATTCTTCTTTTTCTGAATCTGGATCCCTTTCAGAATCATCTGGACTTTCAGGACCAGGTGTCTCATCATCATCATCAGCAGCAGCAGCAGCAGCAGCACCAGCAGCAGCACTTGCGGCCACATCCTCTTCTCCATCACGATCTTCTGTCTTGCTGAAGCCAAATCCACAGTGTCGTCATATCTCCCTCATAATTTATTGCCCCTACTTTGCTGATATTGAGGCTCCAGTTCATTAATTTTCCTATCTTCTTCCCCTGTGCAGAAATGGGGTGTTGATTTGTGATCGCCTGTGACCAGATGGCCGGTGTGTTTGTTCTTCCTTGCACCCATAAGTCTGAGGAACTTCCGTTTTCTCTCTTCACTCCCCAAGTATGCTGCCTCCCAATTGCTAGATCCAAGATCGTCCTCTGGGGAAGTTGAATGCTTCACCCTCTGCAGGTGAGACTCCTTCGTATCGCTCATCATTGCTGGGGATCTCAGCAGGAAAAGGCGAACATGCTCATTGTTCTCCTCAGGCCCAACACCAGCTGCCATCAGCCCCAGAAACACCGCTCTAGAGCACAGCAGGGCCTCTGGTTTAAACTCACCCGCTCTCTGAGTTTCCTGGTTGCTAACACATGTGCCCCTGTGACCACTTCTGTGATCTCCTTTTCTCTCTTCTAGCTCGTGTGCCCAGGTGGGTAGGAGCCACACCTGGCTCAATGCAGCGTAGTATGTGCTCGTACTAACAGCTGCACCGACTCCTGTCCTCCGCAGGCATCAGTGTTTTCTCCTGGTTCTTTCCTTTCAGTTATAAAAATGGCCCTATGGGAAGTGCGGGACAAGAGAACAGGAGATGGCGCATACAGGGTCCAATCTGGGACAGGCACTGGGTTCTTGGAGAAAGAGGAAATGGACGAAGGGTAATAATGACACCTCGAACCTTTCCAGGTGAGCCAGCAATTCAGGGCCCAGTGGGTTCATGTACCAGAACCAGCCTGGGCACAAGGCGTTAGTCACAGGCTCCACCTACGGGTTAGTGTGGGGCATGGCAGGTCCTTATAAACCGCTCAAGGGAGCAGTGGTGTTCCCAGTCCTCTGACAGTTGTCTACCGGGCCTTTTTGTTGTCCAGTGCACCAACCTTCCTGGAAGTCAGGTTGAGTCACATTCCTCCTTCCTTAGCTGGGTGATCTTGGGTAGTCCATACCCCGTTGGGCTTTCCATGCCTCATCTGTAAAATGGGATATAAGAGTACTCAGCTTACAGGCATTCTGTGAGAATTTGAGGTTGCAAGACAAGCAAAATGCTTGCACAGTGATGTGACTAATGTTTCTTGAGTACCAGTGTGTTTCTCTCCTGACCTTGCAGATCTGGCACTGTGTAGGAGTGGTGTTAGTTTTCCAGGCTGTGGTAACCAGGATCACAAGCTAGGTGGCTTAGGAGAAACTCAGTTTTCCTGGCTCTGGAGGCCAGCAGTTCTGGGTCACAGTGTGGGCTTCCTTCTGAGGCCTCTATCCTTGGCCCACGAGTGGTCATCTTCTGCCTGAGTCTTCACAGCTTGTACTGGACCAGTGCTCACCGTAGTGGTCTCATCACAACTTAAGTCTGTAAAGACCCAGTCTCCAAAGTCAAACACATTCTAAGGTGGTGGGATTTAGATTTCACTGTGTTAAACCAGCGCATCACAGCAATGAGCAGGGCGTTACTTCTGGACCAAGTGGGACCTGGGAAGTGGGTGACTGCAAAGCTCTGGGGTTAGGCCTAGGCTGGACTCCTGTTTCTGCTTCTTACAACTATGGGACATTTTCCAAATTGTTTTGACTTGGGATCAGCACATTTTTTTCCCCTTTAAAAGTCCAAATAGTAAATATTAGGGGCTTTAGAGTCATACTTTCCCTGTTGTGATGACTCACCTGCCATTGACCATGTGTGAGTGACTGTGTCCCAGTAAAACTTTGTTTACACAAGTAGGCTGTGGTCAGTTCGTTGACCTCCTGGCCCTCTGAACCTCTGTTTCTTTACGCACACATGGAGATAAGTGCGTTTTATTTATCTTTTCATTTGTGCCAGGTCTACTGCTACTGCGATTACTATTGTGTTGTAACACGATAAGGGGAGTATCACGGTGGCAGAATCCTGGTTTAGGAATCAGGAGACTGGAGGCAATGATGGTATGCTTCTATTTATGTGATCAGAGCAAGTCACAGGAGTATGATGAAGGTTATGAGGGATCAAAGGCAAGAAACAAGTGGGAAGGTGCTGGGTTAGTACAAGGCTGAGTCTCATTTGTCCCTAAGCCACAAGAATGGAAAGGCATCACCCTATTGTTGGTGTGACGAGAATGCAGGGGGCCTTTGATCAAGGTTTCTGGCTGGTCTCTGGCTGATTAAGCTGCATCCTGCTGCTTTTTTTTTTTTTTTTTTTTTTTGTGGTAGTGGAAACTTGGTGATTAGGAAGCACATTGCCTCTGTGTTTTCCCCGGTTTGTAGGCCCATAGGTTCACTTCATGTTTATCTCCCCTTTTCTTTCTTCTCTTTCCCATTTTTGGTCACACACTGCAGTAAAAAGTAGCCAGAGAACGTATTACTGATCTAGTCACAGAAATTTGGGTCCCATGTGTGCAACCTAGAATTTAGTCTCTGTGATCGTTTACTCCATTTTCTTACTCTTTTGGAAAAAATAGCTACTAGGTCTCCTGCCTGAGTAGCTGCTTACTGCAGTTTATGCCTTTTAGTGATCAAAGTCTCATCTGCTGGTAACCATGTGTGAGTGTGACTGTGTTCCAGTAAAACTTTATTTGCACAAGTGAGATCAAACACAAGTCTTTTCTATCAAAAATATAACAAAAGAGTGTCTCTATCTTAAACTAGTCCATGCTAGGCTGCTCCCACCTTATGCCAGAGGTACAAAAGATGTCTGCTGAGCTTAGGTTCTGGGAGCATGGCTGACCACCAAAGATAACTTATCAATAGCTGAGGGCTTTCAGTCCCAATACACCCACTCTCCCCTGCCTTAGCAACCCCGCCCAGCAATCCTTCAGACCCTCCCCTCAAGATATTTAAACTAGCCAGTTGGGACAGACTGTGAACCTTCAAACCAGCCAATGGGGAGAAGGTCAGCTGCTTCTCACATGTTAAGAAGTAAAAGGAGACTGCTGCTATGTTTCTGCATGCTCTCTATCTCACCGTAAAACATACTCGTGCCCTTTTGCAGAGACAGAACGATCTTGTTGAAATTTCTTTGCTGAGTCTGGGGACATACTCTCGACAGCACCTTGGTTTTCTCTGGAAATCTCTGCTCCAATCTGTACACATAACTGGGGTTCATGCAGAGCCACACTCAGCGCTGTTTTGCTTCTGCTCTTATGTGCCAATTCAAAGAGCACATGTTCAACTGTGAAGTTTTAATTGTCCCACAATGTCCTACTCCCTTGCTAGGAAGAGATTTACTATCAAAATTGGGAGCAATTCTCCAATTCTGGCTAAGGCCAAAGCAGATTTTACCTACTGGGCCTATGCCAGGCCATGTTCCTTAGACACCTCTGAGGTTACAGTAAAGACTTATACTACTCTTAATCCTGCCTCTTTGATGCCTCCCAGACCTATGCAGGCAGCCAGGATATCAGTGGCCTGCCAATCTAAGACCCTGAGGAGGGGTGGTTCAATGATGGAAGTAGCTTTGTCCAAGAAATACATTCAAAGGTAGTTGTCAGTTTGAAACAGGCTAAACCCCTTCTCCCAGGGCCCTCTGCTAAAATACAGAGCTTATAGCTCTTACTTTGGCACTGATATTAGGAAAAGGCAAAAAAGAAAAAAAACAACAACAACAACCCCCCCCCCCCAAAAAAACAGCCAAATATCTATACAGAGTCCATATATGCCTTTCTGGTGCTACATGCCCATGTAGCAATCTGGAAAGAAAGGAGCTTGCTGAGTAATAGGAATTCTATAACTCTTAGAGGAAGTCTATTTTCCCATGCAGGTTGCTGTCATATTTTGCAAGGGACCCCCAAGAGTCATATCTAAAATCTCCTTGGGAAATCAGATGGCTGGTGGAGAGGTCTCTTAGTTACTTTTCTCATTGCTGAGACAAAATAACCAAAACACAAGTTAGGGGAGGAAAGGTTTATTTAGCTCATGGTTTGCAGAGATTTCAGTCCATAATGGCTGGATCTAAGGCATGGTGGCTTCACAGAGGAGAACAGTTCTTGTTGGGGAGGGAGCAAAACACATAAGCTAGGACCACAGCTTTTTTCTGCCCCTTTTATTTTGTCCAGGCTACTTAGGGCAGGCAGGACTCCCACCCCTAATCCTAGTGCCCTTGAGCCTAGCATTGCACCATATATCAATCCCAGCATCACACACTCTAGATCCAGCCACCTCTGAAAAACCCACATGTATGACTGCATGAGGCTTTGGGGGAACTTCTGGACACAAGCCATAACAAGAGGCAAAATAGGCAGCCTTACAACTGCTCAAGATCCTAGCTTTATTCCTGGTTCCTGAGGAACCATTAAATTGGTTCTTCCCTAAGGGACACAGTGACAAGCTATACAAATCCCACATGGGAAATGGTCATTAGAATTTTCACAGAACTAGGGAGAAAGCTATTCCTGAGAAGCTCTGGGAGACCTGAGGTTCCTCTTTAGAAAGTAAGACTTCAGTATCGCTCCTGGTACATATAAGCAGAGTCATGAGTGACCCTAATTCAGCACAGTTTAAATGGATATCTTCATTGAGGATCTTATTTTTAATTAGCTCCGTAATGTGGGTGATCTTGCTAAGGCACATCTCTCAGACGCTTGACAATTTACCTAAGATCTCGGCTTGTCATGCTGTAGGCTGTACTTCTCCTATTTTTAGTTGTCCCAAGCTCACTCTGCAGAGCTTGTTCCTTTTCTCACCTTTAATAAATGTAAAACCTTGCTACCATTTGTGCTTGTCTTGACTAATTTCCTGTTCAGCACAGAAAGCCCTGTAACAATATCTGACCTCGTAAAGCAACACTTACTTATAATCAATATCACCTTTGAATTATTAGATACAGCACACATAATTTTGTTTTATAATTCTTCACATTAGTTTGTTTGAAAAGTTTTTTATTTTGAAAATTTTTACCATACAGAGAAATAAACTGTGTGTGAAAAAAAAATCCCTCTAAAATCTTTATACAATTTTAGCTACCATCAGCATCTGCCTTATTTGGTTCTTCTGTCCACCTGTCTCCCCACCTTTTGTTTTGTGAAATATTTGAAAGCAAATTGTAGATACCATTTCATACCCTAAATATTCAAATGTACATTTACAAAGTGATGGTGAACAGCATAATGCCATTATCACACCTAAAATAATTAACAATCGTTCATTGATGTCATATAACACCAAGCTTCCTTTTATTGTCTGAACAGTCTTCTTACAGTTGGTTTGTTGGGATTAGGGCTCCAAGAAGGCCCTTACCATTCTCACTAATTTTTACGCTTAAAAATGATTGAGAAGCTCTTAGCCAAATGCGAGGAAGAAAGGAAAGGATGATTATAATTACAACTGCCCATGTGGCTTGATGGAGATAATGGTTTGAAACTACTGGTGTGCTCTTCTATTTGCCTCCTTCCCTTCTTGACCTTTGTTCTAGGAGATCTGAGATGCCCATGATCCTGGAGACAAGCCAGGGTTTATAACGGAAGGAATGGAAAAGTGCAAGGACAAGGTATTGTTCCTCTTTTGGCATGTAAAGTGGAATTATCTGGGAAGAAGAAGGTGCTATTTCAACCTAGGGCTTGTCCTTAAAGATTTCTAATGTCTTTAATCTTTCCCTTCAACAGGAAATGATGAGGATGCCTGACTGGACCAATATACTGCGTCCTTCTGACAGGTGGAGAAAACCCCCTGGTCCTCCATGAAGGAGTTCCTGAGAAGTGGGGTGAAAGAGGGAGGGGATGATGACCTTTGGGGCCTATGAGACAGGGAAAGAGAGGGGGAGAAGGAGAGAGGCAGGGAGGGAGAGAGGGCGAAGGGGGCAAATCGGCTAAGATTAGGTGTCCCCCAGCTTGGGCCCAGCAGGTGGGGAGGCGCAGTGGTTACGGGAGCAGCGCCAAGGGTGGAGGGGGCATTTGTCATTCTTCCCACTTCAGACTCTGTTAAGAGACCCTCATCCTGCGGTGTGACCGCGTCTGCGTGGCAGTGTGGTGTGGTCAGGCAAAGGAAGCCTTGCGGTATAGCCTTCTTGAGCTATAGATAGATTTGAATCTTTATTTCCAGGGAGGCTCAGATGGGGCAGAACGCAGTGGGAAACTGCTGGGGACAAAGGCGGCCATTACCGAAAGGCTTCTGAAGTATTCTAACTTACGGATGTGTCATGAAAATTTAAATCGATTAATTATCCACCAAAATCTAAAGAAAAGAAACTATTGCAGGCTTTCTTCTGGGAAATTGTAAACACTGCCAAAAAGCAGAAAACTGAGTGAGTTGGAGGAAAGTTATACACAAAACAAAGGGGCCACATGTGCTTGGTCAATCTGAGCTGGCTTTTCTTTTTTGTAGTACTGGGCATTAAACACAGTGACACTTACCACTGAGCTATGTCTCCAAGTCTTTTTATTTTTTATTTTGACACAGTATCTCACTAAATGGCCAGGTTACCCAGACTGGACTTGAAGTGGTGATCTTCCTGCCTCAGCCTCCCAGGATGCTGGGATTACATGGTATATGTTTGGCCCATTGAGTTCTGATAGAAGTTAAATGCTGCCACCCTGGTTTCCACCATCTCTCTTCAACCCTGGTCGGGGTGGGAAGCACAATTAGCGAGGTGGTGAGGAAATGCGGACATACAAAGTAGAGGACAGGGACTACCAGGGCTCCACCTGCTCCCCAGGAAAGAAAGCTTCTTGCTCTCAGCAAGGCCCAGCGATGGGGCATGATCATCCTGTGGGATTTTGAGTGACTAAACTGGGACTATATTTGTGATTTACAAAGAGAATGGGACATTTTTCTTTCAAATCACCCAAGCGAGGGCACAAGAGGGCTGTCACAATTTTCATCTAGAGATACTGGAGGAATTTTCCCCACTGATGACACTTTAAAGGCTAGGAGACAAAAATAAAGGCACACATCCTGTGAGTGCAATTTGTTCACAACGCCGGGTGTACTACAGGGCAGTACTTACGCAATAATACTGGCTGAAAAAGCAACCAATACTTAGATGATTTATCTGATAAGATACAACTGTGTGGAAAGATGGGAGGAGGAGGCAGTGGAGGTGGAAGAGGGGAAAGAGGGAGAAAGAGAGAGAGAGAGAGAGAGTGAGATTGAGAACGTTTAGGCCTGGGACCAAGGCCTAAAGACAGCATTGTCTCCCCCTCATCCGTCCTTCATTTGCACCCACCATATGGTCTGGTGTCTTCCAGGTGGTACAATAACAATTTATTGTGATTCTGATTGAAAGTTAACTACTTGAGTAAGGGAACTACATCTTTATTTAGCTTTCTCTCCAGGGCCCAGAACAGAGAATAGAATTAAACATAAAGAGAAGCACTACGGAAGCAAACAAAGCATGCAGGAAACTGAGGTCAGATGCTTTGTCTGGGTCCCTCGAGCAGCAGCCCTCTCTCCTGTTTGTTCCCTGAGCATTTTACTCACCTTTCAAAATGACCCCAGCCTCGTATTAGTTACTGGTGTGCTCACATTAGTCATGAGTTTATGGTTTGAGGCTTGGGTCCATGTAACGATGATGATCATAGTTATAATTATCGGGTATTTCTACACACTGGGCAGTGCTGCACATTGGTCTACACCTGGGTCATTTTACAAGACAGATTTGGATCCTGTAGGCTGGGATGGACTTGAGTTGCCACATTCCTAAAAGGTTGATGCTAATGCTGCTGGTTCCAGGAAACACTGGGAATGGCACACCACAAAGGACTTTAACTCATTTAATTCTTAGACCAATCCAGGGAAGCACTCAGTGCACTTTGCAACAAGACAGTTGAGTGAAGGTCACACACTCACTCGTGGACTGGTGTTTGGTCTTGTCTTAGTGCTGTCTAACCTCAAAGCATGAGACCTTTCCAAAGGGCAACAACTTGCCAAGAGGTTTCCTTTAGGAACTGTCTTTTCAAGGTTGGACCCTGGAAAGGAAGGGGAGGGTAAAATTGTGTTTCTAAAAGTAAGCTTTGGCTCTGGAGAAAGGCAAGGATCTGTGAGGGGTTGCTGTATGCTGGAAGAGCATCATTTCTGCAGCAGGCTGGCTGGCTCCTGGCCCATGCCGGCCCATACTTGTGAGGGAAGGCTCTGCTGTAAGAGGGCCTGGCCGGCCTGCTGCACATGCTCAGGGGGATAGCACTGGAACAGGAGTGTTGGCCTTTGTGGGAAAGACCTGTTTTCAGGAGATGTGAATGCAGTAACTCACACCTTAAGCCCTTGCAGGCTATGGGCTCATTTTGACAAACTGCATGTGAGGTAGGAGGCGCTGCCTCCCCTGTATACATGGGAAAACTGAGGCTCAGACCGGCTCCCTGACCTGGTCTTTGGATTCTTGCAAATCCTGTGTGACACTGCATTAGTTTTTCAGGATTCATGAAAGGAGGGTCTGGGAAGAGCCAAACATGCTCCTCTTTGATGGAGGGAAGTATTCATGGGCTCAAATTCTGCCTCATCTGCTCACCTAGCATGGAACTTTCATTTTTATTCTGTAGTCATCAGGAAATCCTCTTTTGAAGTTTTTCAGCATACAACAAAGAACTATGGGTTCTGGCTTATACTTACTTTATCTCCCTATGGTGTATGTTATGTACCCATGAATGACAGCACAGCAGACAAAGGGTGGGTGCCCTCAGAGAGAGATCACTTACATGGTTGTGCCCCTCATGGGGACTTAGGTGCAACTTAGCTAAGGAGGGTGCAAGGCCTCTGTTATGCTATATGTCTAGCACCATGGAACCACAGGTGAAGTTTCAGTCAACCATTGTAACCAGCGCTTCCCAGTCTTGGTGCACAGACAGAGCAGCCTATTGCTTACACTGTCCATTCCACTCTCTCACACAATCATTCAGCAGGCACTAAGAGACTAAATATTCCAGCCTCCCTTTCCCTTGAGGGTGGCCTTAACTAGCAAGAGGTGATCAATCTCTCCTTTTGCTTGAACTGAGTAGGGCTGACAGAATGACTAACTAGGGTCCCCTGGCAGTCTTACCAGAACCAGGCAGGCAGGCAGGTAGGCAGGCAGACAGACAGATTGCATCCTCCCCCCTTTAGGGTCCTGTATGAGCTGCTCAAGTGGGGAGCTAGGAATCTTCCTCCAGACCTCTGATGAGACTTGAGAAATCCTGAAGGTACACCTTCCCATCAGGACCTGAAGAAGTCCTTATTGCATCCTTGAGGGCTATGACCAGTGACCAAAGAGATCAGCATGTTTGGTCTTCCTAGCCAATGTGCCAGATGCAATGTCAAGCAGAAACACTGAAAGGACACCCAGGATTTAGAGGCAGATTTATTTTACATCAATGGGCACTGATTGGGATCATTCCCCAAATGTCAGCTCCTGTTCTCTGATAGCCTAGGGCTTATATGGGCTACGCAGGCAGGAAGTATAGAGCAAAATGGCTTGTCAACTGGGGAATAGTTTATACAATGTGCATCAGTTTCTACTCCAGCTATGCGTCACAGTGACCAGTCATTTCTAAGAGACCAGAAGCAACTGGAATTGAAGTAGGAACTATTACTTGGGTAACTAAGAAACTGAATACTGGCTGGGGGGGGATTTTCTGTTACATGTAGACTCTGTAGAGTATCTATGCAGTGGATGTAATTGTTGTGTGTTTAACTATTTACACAGTAGATCCTCATTTCTCATGGATCCACTACTTGTGAATTTGCTAGCCTACTAAGCTTTGTTTGTAACCCCCAAATTATTATTCATGTTTTTTTTATTTTATGTTTTGGTACTGGGGGTTAAGCCCAGGCCTTATACACACTAGGCAAGTGCTCTCTTGTCAAGCCCCAGCCCCAGCCTTCATGGTGCTTTTGCTGTCATTCATGAACATGTGTGGAGTGGTGAAAACCGTGAGTCATCTGACACACACGTCCCCAGCTCAGACTGAACAAAGTGATTTAAAAGTGGCAGCTCCTGTGGGAATTGTCCTCGGCAGAGACACATTCACTTCCCCTCCCCAAGCCTTTTGGAAGGGTTACACCTTTTGCCAGGATTCTGAATTTTAAATGGTAAAGATGTTAACTGCTAAGTGTTTTTTTTTTTTTAATTTACAAAACCCAGAACATCTGGTGACCCCTATCACACCCCTTCTTAGTCCTTAGTTATATATACCAATTAACCGGAAGCACGTAAATTGCTGTGAGGTTTAAGCTACAGTAAAGTAATACGTTTGTTTTAAGAAAATACAAGAACTGGCTGCAGGAGGTGAAGGTCTGTTGTGATCTTTTGGTCAGGAGACATGGGCCCTGGAAGATGGGGACCCTAACTCAGCATGGGGCTTCCAGACCTTCCCCCCGCTCACCCCCGTAACAGCTTTTGCATCTCAGCACTCCTGAGATGGAGCGTTGAGGATGACAGCCCCTCCATTTTCTTCAGGAGCAACATTTGAATGAATTGGATTCCTTCCTACCAACTCCTAGCTCCTGGATATTGGCCTTTGACTGTTGGGCGGTTGGTCTTAATTTTGTGACAGTGGTGCCTCATTTTATTCCAGCTGTTGCATTGGGAACATTTGCCCTTTTCACAATCTACATAGTGCCACATTGTCCACTTTTGTACTTTTTGTTGGTTATTTTGCAGCTTGAAATGGTCCCCAGGACAGTGATGAAGAGCTGTTTAGTGCACCAAGTACAAGAAGGCTACGATATGCCTTTTGAAAAAAGCCCCACAGTCTAGTTTTGTTCAGTCATGAATTGCAGTGCTGGTAGGTGTGAGTCCAAAGCTAGTGAGCCAACAATAGCTCTTAAATAAAGGTTGCATATACCTGGGGAAGATGGCGACCGGGTGAGCAGCAAGGGAGCGAACCTCCTTAATAAACACCACCAGCTCGAGACAGACTTGGTGAGCGTGAATGCCGGAACCTCGGCTGGGAAGTTTAAACTGGGCGTGTTTCTCTGAGATGCCGGGGGAGATGTGGTAGGGCGGACCAGGCTGCCAGGGCGAGACGTGGGAAAGTCCCAGA
>PVLD010021928.1:0-30377 GCA_004027595.1 Dinomys branickii
GGACTGGATAGCCAGAGATGGGCAACTGGAAGCTCACGTGTTTTATCAACTACCGCCTAAGACAGGAACAAGGCCTTTTGCTGCCTTGCTTTCCAGTGACGGGTAAGGTATAGTTTGGTTCCACGTGAAAGCATCCTGACCTAAGATAGGCACAGTCCCCTCAAGGAGATTTGGTCTTTTATTAAATAAAATAAAAACGAGGGACCTGTGGGAAACCGCTGAGAGACCTGCAGTCTGCATCCATTTTGTAAACTACCAGCCATCTTGAAATTTTAGTTTCAATTTCCATATATGGTCAACTTCCTGTAGTTATGTAACATCTTCCATATATGGTCAACTTCCTATAATGATGTAATATCGCGTGATGTTTGTACCTCCCTCCGTTGCCTGGTTACCTATTGACATCAATCCCCACTCCTGCACTGTATATAAACCCGAGACTTCTGCTCAATAAACGAGGCTTGATCAGAATCCTGTCTTGCCTCCATTTCTCGTGTCGCTTGTTTCCGATAATCCCACTCCCCCTCTCTTTAGGAGCCTTCGTTGACTACCCGCGGGCTGGGACAAGTAGGCAGTTGGGAGATCACTGGGGATAAATACCAGAGATATAAATTTTGGTGGCGTCAGTAAATATTTGGTGTTATATGTTGAAATTGTCTTCCTCCCAAGAAATGTTCAAACCCTAATCCCTAGCACTTCAGAATGTGATCTTATTTGGAAATACAATCCTTGCACATACAACAACCTTTGGAGACAGTTAAATTAAGGTGAGGTCATATTGGAGTAGGTCAGTGTCATAGTTTGGGTTTTTTGCAGGGGAACAATACAATACAGGACACATTTTGCAAGATTATTTATAATATAATAATCACCCAAAGAATCATATACAAACAGAGAGTACAGGAAATCTCTCCACACACTAAAGAACAAAGAATCTGGCTGAGGGCCTGAATCCCACACTAATGTCCTGCATGAGTTCAGCTGAAGACCTACAGCCCATAACAATACTTCCTATGAGTCCACCTGGAGGCCCAGAGCCCATGACACTATCTCATGCAGGCCTGTTTTATGGATCTGCATTGGAAAGGCCCAAAGGTCAGGGGTGGAAGCTAGAAGATCGGTGCCAGCAGGATGAAGGATCTGTGCTAGCAGGCTGAGGGGTCTGTACTGGGGCCAGGAAGTGATGCTCAAAGTAAGAACCAGAACTCTCCTAAAAAATACCTCAACCATCCTCACCAACAGTGAGGAACTGAGCTCCTCTGATGACAAGGAAACCCCAGTTGCCATCAGGAAAGCCAGTGCGACAAGCTTCTCCAGGAGACTGAACAATGCACCATCTTCCCTGCTGGAGCCAGGAATTGATGCTCAAAGTGAGGACCAGAGCTTGCCCAAAGTGAACTGAAGCCATTCTCGGCAACAAGGTCCCATGCTCCTCAGACGATAATGGCCAGGTTTATCAGGAAAGCCAGCATGACAAGCTCCTCAAAGAGAATCAACAGCTCCTTACAGCTTCTAACAGCACCCAACATCTTCTATCAGCTCTCAACAGCCTCTAAACTTCTTCCTTTCCAGTTCTGCCTCTTATGCTGCTGACAGCAATCCTCAGATAGGCCTCCCACACTCAGCACCACACTAGTTCAGTTCAGCTGGGGGTTACAAGTTGACCACCAGTTGTCAATCTACACAGTTGGGCTTTCAATCCATCCAGTATGACTCATGTCATAGGAAGGGACTCAGAGACATTAGGGGGGATCTCCCTGTGACTATAGAGGAAGAGATTGAAACGTTGCAGCTGCATTGAAAGGACACTGAAGATTTCCGTCAAACCACCAGAAACTAGGAAATGAGGCCGGAAAGAATTCTCCCCTCAAGGTTTCAGAGGATGCATAGCCCTTCTCACAGCTTTCAACTTTGATCCTCCAGAATTATGTGATGAGAAAGTTCTGTTGCTTTAAATTGCCTAGTTTGTGACAGTAGGCTAGGGGGTCTCCAGGAAATGAATACAGATGCTATAGGACCCTGGGTGAAAAATGTTCCAGGAGAGAATATACAGAGTCAAGAGCTAAGCCATTCATGACACACTCCAACGGTGATGTTCTATGGAGTTGGCCCAGTATCTGACTGGTTTCTGATCCTAATGCCGTTTAAGTGAATGCTCCCATAGGAGAATTTATACCTCGACTTTTCAATACTTTGACCTTGGTTTCTGCTAGTGTTGTCCTTTTCCTTGTATCTTTTTCAGTGATTCAAATAGGTTCTTTTTCAACAGGAGATAGACGGAGGGGCAGTAAACTTGTGAGGCACAGTTTTTATTATGTTGCTAAGAAGTTCACAGATTAATTTATTTAATCATTGATAACAAACAAGGGAGCAAGATTATTAAACCTGATCAGGGTATTTCCAGTTTCATTCTATTTCCATTGCAGCATATTGTGCTAGTTCTGAGACATGGTAACTTTTACAAATGAGCATGACGAAGGTGCTGCTGCTCGACGTAAGTAGCTTATCCTTCATAACTTCTGATATAATCTGCATTTCATATACAATCCCAATGGTGAACTTACTTTCAGTATGGGATTTCAAATTGAAAAAGAGAAAATCTGGTCTTCCATCTTTTGAAATTAATATTTCTGCTCTATATAAGATTTCCCTAATATACCCCGACCTAAGAACATGATAGGGAATGTTTCAATGCTGATTTGCCTCTTCCCTTTATTTATAATCACACATTTTCTATTTCTATATAATACAGTGGGAAATACACAGGGATGCAAAGGTATTTCCCTTTGGTAAAGTTAACAAACTTGGGGAAGCAGAGAGGTCAGTGCCCAAACACTCAGGAGTTAATTGTTAATTGTGGAAACTAAATAAATCTAATGTTTCATCCTATTCTCCATGTCTTATCAGAGATTGCAGTTTTAGAATTTTTTTTCCAGATCTCTATTCCCATTGCCTAGTTTGGCTTTTCCTCTTTCCTAAGGGTAATCTGTTTACTTATGTTTTGACTTCTTCCTCCTGCTATCTCCTAGTTGTTATGCTCATAATAATTTTTTCCTGCATGCATCTTTTATTTTGCATTCTGGCATATCTTTGTTTCTTCTCTGGCTCTTTCCTTTAGTACATAAACATGACTGCAGATGTTATAAAATGAGAAGCTATGTAGTCTCTGGTAATTTTAACTATTGTGCATAAGTTTTTGGCAAGGCTGTATCTCTACAGATTTTGTTGCTTCTTTGAGAATTGTGTTTCTGTTTTATGCATATATTTATAATCTAGTCTGCTTTATACTATAATTTATTCGTACAGCCTGCGTGTACTCTTGGTGGGGCAGCTGTTTTCTAGAATGAAAATCACAAACGAAGAGGACTTTATGAAACAAATACAACCAGAACTTTAAATTTATGATAGAAAAAAGCCAGAAAAGGAAAGACAATTATTTTAGTGTAATACGAACATTTTCAGGAATTTTGCTTTCGTCCTCTTGTCTAAAGCCAAATAGCATAGATGTTAGAAAACAAAACCTTTCAGGTGTTCTATGCTCAGATACTATCTGCTGATCAAGTCAGAAACAAAAACATTTCTGTGTGGAAAAGTTCTCTCCTTGGGGGAAAAAGATATTTCTATAGTTAATCAAGTAGGGAAAATGATGGCCTTGTGCAAACATAGCAAAACTTATGTTAGAGTGAAAGAGAAACTCTCTTTCATTTGGGGTCTTGGGACACAAGAGCGTATTCTCAGAGGCAGTCTGGACCTTGTAGAGGTAAGAGTTGCCACTGCCATGTCCCGTATTAGGCTAATGACTTGGTCTATGAAATGGAACATGGTTCATTAGAGAGATTGGGCTATAGTTCTCTTTCTTGGTTGGTCCCTCTCTGGTTTTGGTATCAGTATAATACTTGCCTCCAGAAATGTGTTAGGGAGAGTTGCTTCCTTTTCGATTTCAATGAAGAGTTTGAGGAGTGTTGGCATTAAATCTTCTCTGAATGTTTTATAGAATTCTGCTGTGAATCCATCAGGGCCTGCGCTTTTCTTTGTTGGTAAGTTTTTAATGATGTTTTCAATCTCATTAATTGATATTGGGTTGTTCAGGATTTTTATGTCTTCCTGATTCAATTTTGGTAATTTGTACCTTTCTAGGAATCTGTCCATTTCTTCTGTATTTTCTATCCTATGGGAATACAGATTTTCGAGGTAGGCATTAATGATCTTTTGGATTTCTGTGGGATCTGTAGTGACTTCATCCTTTTCATTCCTTATTGCATGAATTTGAGATCTTTCCCTTCTTTTTTTGATAAGGTTGGCTAGGAGTTTATGAATTTTATTTATTCTTTCAAAGAACCAACTTTTTGATTCACTAATATTTTGTAGAATTTTCTTCATCTAGATTGCATTAATTTCTGCCCTGAGTTTTATAATCTCCTCCCTTTTTTGGGCTCTTGGTTTGGCGTGTTGCTCTTTTTCTAAGAGTTTGAGGTGTAGCATTAGGCTATTTATTTGCTCTCTTTCTGTTTTCTTTGTATATGAGTTCATTGCTGTAAATTTCCCTCTGAGGACTGCTTTCATTGCATCCCACAGATTCCGGTAAGGTGCACTTGCATTTTCATTTATTTGTAGGTATTTTTTAATTTCTTCTTTAACTTCTTGTGTGACCCATTGGTTATTCAGGAGGTTGTTGTCTAATTTCCACGTGTTTATGTGGTTTTTGGAGTTCTCTTTGTCATTAATTTCCAATTTCATTGCACTGTGGTCTGATAATATGCATGGGATAATTTCAATTCTTTTGCATTTAGGTAGATATGCTCTATGGGCTAAAATGTGGTCTATTTTGGAGAAAGACCCATGTGCAGCTGAGAAAAATGTGTATTCTGATGTTGTGGGGTGGAACACTCTGTATACATCTACTAAGTCCATTTGTTCACACTTTTGGTTCAGGTCTGTTATTTCTTTGCTGAGTTTCTGTCCAGCTGACCTGTCTCTTTGCGTCAGAGGGGTGCATGTGTGCAGGAGGGCTAGCATGGTTCTACTATTGTATTATGTCACTTAATGCTAGGGAATAGTTGATGACTGGTTATTCGATCAATCTTGTATGTCTGTATGTGTTATCCTGAGCATATATTTTGAGGATATCAATATGCAATGCAGCAACTATTGTTGGTTTTCTGTTGCTTTGTCTATAATTCAATTATGATCATACTGTTATTGTGCTACTTTGTGTCTATTTGTTAATGCTTTCTGGTTTCTTTTTTTTTTCTGTTGTTGATGTAGTTCTTTTTCTATCACACTTTAAAGAAGGGGAAAGAGAGAGAGGGAAAAAAGAAAAACAAGAAAAATTATATATATAAAAAATGTAAGAAAGTAAGTATGTATGTACAGCATATCTTACATAGTTGTACTACTGACTTAGGTCACTTTATAGTAAGGAATAGTTGATGATTAATTGTTTGATCAATTTTGCATGTCTGTATCTGTGTTCCTGAATATACACTCTGAAGTTATCAATATGTAAACAACAACAATTGTTGATTCCCTGTCACCTTGTCTGTAAATCAGTTTTGATTGTACTATTCTTATGCTACTTTGTGTCTGTTTGTTAATATGTTTTTGTTCTTTTCCTTTAAGAAAAAAAAAAGAAATGGAACATGGATTGCGTCAGGTATAATGAAGAAGATTCAAGTCCATGCAGTTCCTGCCTAGAAGAGCAAATATACCCTGAAAATAGACCTGACACTGGGGACTCAGACCATCTGTAGATAGCAGAGGTAATAGTAACTCTCTGTGTTGCAATTTCACTACATCTACAGTAAGGGATTAAAAGAAAAGGGGAAGGAGGTGATAAAAAGAAAAATGTGCTATGCACAAGTCTCAATCTCTGTATGGAATGTGATCACTGTGTACTGCAGACCTGTACTACAAAATCCACACAGTGAAAAGAGTTGATATCCTGCATAGTCTTGGCTCTGGTTGGAGTACTGTCAGACGTGCTTAGTACAGGGGTAAAAACATGGAAACCGGTCCAGCATGGTTTGGCTTAGCAGGGCGGCAGTCTTATACAGACAGCAGTGGTCGAATGTATAAGAAAATTATCTCACTTGAGAAAGGCTCATGAGAAACTCAGAGATACAATGGGAAGGTTAAATCTCAGGTGTGTAGGTACGGATTCAGAGTTATGGCATTTGGAGCTATTTGCAGCAATGTGAATGCCAAAACTAGGTTACAAAATGCTATCTTTAATAATCCTTCATTTTTCTTTCTGTTTCACAAGGAAACATGTTTCTTCTATGCCAAAGAACGTGCTATGGGAAAATAATTACTGTATCGGTTGTGATCCATGGCGAGTGAGGGATTTGGCAGAGAAATTACAGGGGAAATAAATATAAATAGCGTAATTAAAGATGAAATCCAAGAACTACAAGTGGCAAGTTGGACGTTCAAATTTGAATACCTTCGAGATAATAATTTTTAGGTAAGTTTTTGATATTGGAATAGAAATTGTTCAATTGTACCTTTGGTGTTTTACAGTCTAAAATTAAAATTTCATGTGACCAGTACTATTATCCTGGGCAGTATACACAAAATAGTAAGAAGCATTGATGTTCCTCAAAATAAGCATTTTTGGTTCGTCAATTTTGGTGGCTCCTTTCCTTGACTTTCTTTGCTATATGATAATAAAGTGAGAGAAGTCAAGTCCTCCAAAATGTGAAACTCTTCAGAGCAATTTTTATATAGTAAATGGATTCAAAGACATAAAAAGAGCTGTTTGTGTTAGTCTGCTGGGGCTACTGCACACAAGATATCATACACTGGGTATTTTTGAAATTTATTTTTCTCACAGTTGTGGACGCTTTAAGTCCAGGAGTAGGATGTGGAGGGGTTGGAATCCCCCAAGGCCTCTCTCATTGGTTTATGGGTGGATGGCTTTTCACTGAGTCCTTATAGGAGCCATCCTCTGTGCACACACATCCCTCTCACTCTTCTTAGAAGGACACGAGTCATATTGAATTAAGGCTCTGTCACTGTGGTCTTACTTAACCTTAATTAGCCCTGTGAAGGTCCTATGTTGAAATAGAGTAAAACTAAGGTTTAGGGCTTCAATACATACTTTGTTTAAGGAGACACCATTTGTGCCATAATATCACAAACATTTCCTGAACTAAAGAAAATAGCAAATTCTGAAGTAGAGTAGCAATGTATGTGACAAATCAAAAACTATTGCTAATGAATGGTAATAAAAAGAATAATTAGTCGATTTGCTAATTTTCCTATTGGTGTACTTCAATTAAAGAAAATGGTTAACATAAAAATTACCTGATACTCCAATATGAAGCATGAACGTGTTGAGTATGATTGATTCCCTAGTATAAATGCATGATTGATGACATCAAAATATGGGATATTAAGAGCATTCCTTCACAGCACAATAGAGAGACTCAACACTTCTAGTCTAGGACAATACACTATATGTTTTATATCATTATTATTAATTATTCTACCATCCTAGTGATTGCACTGAGGGCCTTCCCACTGAACTGCATCTTCCCACCCAAGTTTTATTTTGAGACAGGCTCTCACTAATCACTAAATTGCCTGAGCAGGGCTTGAACTTACAGCTATCCCGTCTCAGCCTCCCAGAGTGCTGAGATTACTGGTATGCACCACCATGCCCGGTTTAAATGTTCTTTTTTTTTTTTTTTTTTTTTCGGTTTAAATGTTCTATAAAGAAAACTAGAAGAGAGTAGTTCAAAGGTCCTCAACACAGAAAATAATGATAAGGGTGCAAGGGGATGACAATAATAATGACCCATCTTCATCCTTACATATCACATATGTGTACCAACCTGTGCCCCATAAACATGTACAATTATTACATATCATTTTTAAAAAGCATAATATCACCTATTATAACCAAGGTCCAAGATTTTATATGAATTCACATAAACTAGAGACAATTTAGGAATTTTCTCATTGTATTACAAAGTATAATAAAGATGACTACTTTTGCATTAATAAAAAAGGTAATACTGGCAAAATGAAGGCATTCTGTATATCAGTGAAGATCAACTTCCTTTTCTTCTCAAATCACACATGGGTGCCAGCCCAGCGCGGAGATAGAAGAGCTCCATGAGGTTGAGAGTGGAAGGAATGGAATGGGATGTAGTGTCAAAAAAATGTCCCCTGCTTCTCCGCACAAGAAAAATGCATTATGAGTCTGATTAGCATGTAGGGCGACCTGCACTGGGCCGTGTTTGGCATGTGGGCGGAGGGCTTGTGTTTAGAGAATACACAAATGGGTGTGGTTTCTTGTCTGGGCCTTATAACTGGCTTATAACTTCTGTCTGTTTTCTAGTTTCTAAAATTCTGTTGACTTCTCTGTTCTTGTCTCTGCTGCTTTCCTTACCCTTGTAGGGTTATTCTGCTGTCATTTTCATTGATTCCTGAATTGCAGCATGGAAAAACGCATGGGTGTGACGTGCCGCTCTTAAACAGATGGCCCGTGAGTGAGAGGGAAACAAGTCCTTGTCCTTCACCTTTGTCTCTACAGTTGTCCTCCTTCACTTCATCTCACTCGTGGTTGGAATACCCTAATTCTGCGCTGGCTGTTCCTGTCTTTCAAAACACTAGCTGACAGCAGTTTAAAGGGTTATTTTATGTAGGAAAATGGCATGTCTACTTTTCATACTCCAAGAGGAATCCATTCTTTTTCAGGCAAGCAAAACAATAATGACGTACACAGAGCAATGATAAAATTTCTTTTAATGGACGTCTCACAAGGTGAGAAAGCTTCCTATACTGTCAAGGAAGAAATACATTTTGACTGAAATTCAGGTTGAACCTGTTACATAGAAAGGAAGGGCCATCTGCACACAATCAGGTTAACCTAGCGCAATTCAGGCAAACAACCTGCTTCCCTCTGACGTTCAGGTGGCCAGGATGATAGTAACAAAGAGTTTTTCATTATAGATCAATGACGGAGTGAAGTTTTAAAATCCTATACTTTTGTTTCTCAAAAAGTCAGGAGTTTTACATTCAGACCATGTTTTGATTGATTACTTTAGGTGACATTTATATTCCAAAAGACTCTTGGGGAAAATAGAACACATTTCAAGATTTCTAAGTATGATTTCACACTGCTGCAAATTTTTAAAGCACTTAAGCCAAGAGCATAAAGACAGGTTAATTGTAGGAGATTTCTGGGGGAAAATCACTAAAGTTGCTTTCTTGACTTACTCGTTAGGTTAATGTGTTATAGTCTTGACACAAAGGGGACCCTAGATCCAATATAAGAAACAAATTCTTCAATGTGTTCATGCACCCTTGAAAGAATAATTCTTGTGTATATTATTTCTTCATAAAATAGATGAAAATAAAACAAACCCCCCAGAGCCCAAGGAAAAAATAAGCAGTAATTAAAATCTATTATTAAATAGTGCGAGTAGCACAATTTATCTTTATGGCTCTGTAGCAATAACAGAAGTGCTTTTTAAATCTGTATATGTAATAATGTTTACTACCAGCCAGCTCAGTGTAGAGCACATTCCCAAGTGAAAATCTTGGAAATTTCATCTGTTAGTAAAGCTTTAACAAAGAAGCTGGCATAGTGATATTCTTAAATTCTCCCTTGAAAAAATCACATTCTTCAGGCCTCCTTCCTATTTTACTTTAAAGAAGAAACTTCCTGCATCAGCTCCTCTGTCTAGGTGTGAACAGGCATCAGAGAAAGCTTTTGCAGCATGGCTTTGTGCTGCATCTTTGTTTTTTGTCTGTCCCAACAACATTGAATACGTCAGCCACTACCCACTGTCTTTCTGAGACTGACCCAGGCCTGTAGTGAAGTTGCAGAGCTCTAACAGAGAGGTATTTGAAACTGATGTGTGAATCATCAACCTGTGACTGGCAAAACCATGTTGGATGATTTGTAGATGGATGATGAATAGGGCTTCATCAGATGCCTCAGCCAAACGCTGGGGCAGCATTACTGGGAAGGTCATTCACTCATGCACCAATCACGGGCATGAACCTCCTCCTGAGGAGGATGAAAACAAAGTGAACGGATGATGTATGATGGGTCATCTAGAGAAATAGAATCAACATAAAGTGTGTGGATACCCGGGCAAAGGACTTAGTAGGAGAATCACAATGACTACAAGCAGAAGAATCTGAAATGACTGTCTGAGGACACGGATGTAATCAGAGGTAGAAGACCTGGACACGCACAGTAATGACACTGGCGCGAGTTTGTGCTGCGAGGCTGAAAAGTCTGCATTGCAAGAAGGAACTGAAGACCAATGCTCTAAGGCAGTGACAAGGATGGGAGCTGTCTTGGTTATTTTTCTCTCCTTGCTGAGACAAAATACCCAACGCCCAAAATGAAGGAAGGAAAGGGTTATTTAGCTTACAGTTTGTGGAGGTTTCAGTCCATACTTGGCTGGTTCGGAGGCACAGTGGCACACGGCAGAGGGCAGCTGTTCATGGCAGCAGAGCACAGCAAAAACAACCAGAGCAAAAGGGAGGAATGGCTGCAAGCAGCCTCTTTCCTTCCCTTACATTGTAAACAGCCTACCCCCTCACCCAGGGGGTGTGTACCTCTCACACAGTCTCCATGCCCTCCTCTTGCACAGGCTCAGGATGTGTACAAAGCAAGCACCCTGGCTTCCTGCTTAGTCACTCAGCCAAACCTCTAGACTCCCCAAGCTGACACAATGTATCAACCATTGCAGGAGCTCTTCCAGACCAGGGAACACTTCATCTTTCCTTCCCTTTTTATTCTGCCCAAGCTACAAGCCTATAAGTTTCCACCACTCATATTCAGGGTGGGTCTCACTCCACATGTCAGTCATCCATGAACACACCCAGCACCTACTAATCTGCTAGGTGATTCTTACTCTATCCAAGTTGACTTATTGCAGTTATATTCAGAGAATGTCCCTATTGGAGACCAAGAACTGAAAGCCAACCAAGGAACGTGTTTGTGGCCTCACTGAGGTGCAAGCCACTAAGACATCAAAGGTTTGCTTGAGGGTACATGTAGGGCTGCTGTAACATGATCAAGGGCACAGCTCCTGAGGAGATTTGAAAGACTTTCCATAAAAAAATTTTACGAAAGAGGAGTAAGACCAGGTGTGTAAAGAGAACCGGTGGTGTAGAAAGTAGTGACATGCAGTGTCCGACATTGTGAAAGTGTAAGGATTGTACCAGACACTGTTGCATCGTTCTGACTGTAATTAGCGTTGCACAAAGAGTAGAGGAGCTCAGCAGCCATTCCATTGTATTGAAATGATATCGTCCTCACAGATGGTGTAGTTTTATTACTGATCACAGGGCTGTGGCTAAGTTTCTTCACATACAAGTGAAGCTTTATTTTCCTCTGCTCTGAATCGAAAGGGCTTGTAGCTTCTCTAGAGAAAGTGGCGTTTTTGAGATTTCTCTGTCTTTGTGAAGTGATTTCTGCCTGGTTTTCATTCAGTTAACTCTAGTGAGCTTTCAAAAGTTGGCCTTGAAAATGAAACAAATTCCAAAAAATGTTTTCTGAACTAGAAGGAACAAAATACTGTCTTTTCATGAGTTGAAACTGGAAAAAGGCTACCTCAAGTGAATGGGGCTGTGAGGAAGTCTGCCAACCTCCTGCTGCCAAGCACTACCACTGGCACTAGGCAGCCGGCTTGGAGCAGGGCTCCCTTAATTGGATCTGAAGATCCGTTGTTATTTTTGTTTTTAAAATTTTAATCATCTCAGCTTTCAAGACATTGCCTGTGGACTCAATTAATGACCAGTTTGGGGCTGGGAAGAAATGTAAGAGTTAACTTTTCAATTAAGAAAGACAGTTCCCAAAAAAATGCATATTGAGCACAGTTGTTTCCTGTTTGTAGGTGGTTGGGATGTTGAGCTGAAGGTAATAAAACACAAAACAAAAACTCAAATTTAATCATAGAATTTCCAATGTTACTTGAGATTTTAATACCTTAACAAAGTGTTCATTACTCTGCCTTCAGGAATGAAACAAAAGCTGGTCTGAATCCTGAATAGCTTTAGGGAAGAGGGTGGAATATTAACCTATGCTCTTAGGAAATATTGGAAACATCACAAAGTTATTCTACTCTAGACTTATGATTCTGTTGAGCGGGTAGATCCAATAAACTGTGTCCAAAAATTCAGAAGTGAGAAGGAGGGGCAGGACACACCTAACACTTGTAAATAAATGCAAAGGAAATTTCTGTCACCTAAGTACATTCACTTCTCTCACAGGTGGGAACCATGCACAGCTGTGAATCCTCAGCTCTTACCAGAACACTTCTGGAAACTGAGAAGCTGTGCCTTTCTGTAATCTCCTGATATAAATGAGCCATTATGTTCCAGATCTTTAGCTTTTTTAACTGTCCTGACTTCGTCCTCTCAAGGACATCACCATTTCATGGTGATAATAAACACTACAGTGGATTTCAAGCATTCAAGGCATCGGAACAGACACTGGAATAGATATGTTTTCTGGAAGGATAAAGGCTTATTCTCTGAAATGCAGGAAGAATTACAGATGTGTATTTTTGGGTTAACATGGGAACTTATTAAGAACCCACTGTTCAGAAGGGCTTTTATTTCTATTTATTTATTTAGTAATGGGAATCGAACTCAGGACATTGCACTTTCTGGGCAGGTGCTGTGCCACTGAGATAAAGAAGGGTTTGTAGAGAACAGAAAAGGGAGGGTAACAGGATAGAAGGGAAGATGGACAAGATTCATGCATGACATAAACATTTACGGAAAATCACAGTGAAACTGACTAATGTCAACAATTACTATGTGAAATAAAGTAAAAACAACTCTGCTCTTCCATCCTTTCTTTGTTTATTTTCTCAACTCACTTTGCACTGGGAATCCTGTATCATCTTGCATGGTACGGGTCTTCCAATGTCTGACATCTCTGGTCTCTAGTAACACCTTTCTGCTCTGATGCAGTTAAGTACTATGGTTGCTTCATGGCAGCCAACTGTATGCTTCTCTTCCCAGCTTGACATTAACCGAAGACAACTTGGTGGCAAAAATCAGCCAAGGTGGGAGTGTTCAGACAGTCAGAAGTGACCATCATAACAAATTAGGACTTTATTGCCCTCCTCTTGTTAGCTAAGCCAGATGTTAAACATCTGCTAGCCCACAACTGTCCATAATAACCTACATGTTCATATACATTCTCATCTATGCCATGGTAGAGTAAGGTACTACCATATAGTAAAAGTAGTCTAAAGGAGCAATATGATTTTTAGTAGTGACTTTTATGGACCAACAAACATACTACATTCTTTGCAATAGTTACCCAGTCCCTGACTCATCACATTTAGCTGTTTGCAGTGTTAAAATAAAATTATTAGTACAAGTTTGCAGTACGCAATGATTACATCCATTATGGAGAGTTGGCAGCTGTGTATAACACAGTTTAACTCTTTCTATGTCCCCTTCTCCTCTCCCTCTTCCATCCCTCCATCTCTCGGTCCCTTTCTCACTTGCAAAAGATCTGTGTTGACTCAGAATCAGTAGTCTGAAAGTTCAGCTACTTCCATGTCTCCCAAACATTCCTGCTAAATTCTCTTTCCCACAACCTTTCTAAGTGATACTGTTGAGAAATTCTTGAATTTCATTTTGGAATGGTTTAGTACCATAAAATCACTTTTGTAAATTGCAAATATTTTAGAACCAAGCTTTAAAGAAATTAACTGAAGCTGCCTGTCTCTTATCTGCCTTTTATTTCTTCAGAGGTAATTCTTACATTCATATAACTTATCATATCTATGTATATCTTGATTTTTTTTTACATATTATCTTAGTTTCTTTCTTGTTATTGACACAAAATACTTGACACCCACAGGTAAAGGAGGAAGGGCTTATATTAGCTCATACTTTAGAGCAGTTTCAGTCCACGGTCAGTTGGTTTTCCGGCAGAAGCAGCATGATGGGTTGGCCTGCCACTGAGGAAAGCTGCCAGGCTGCAGAGAGCAGAGGAGTATGTCAGGAAGGAAGACTTACCTTTCTCAGTGAAGACCCCAGTGACCCACGGACCAGACCCATCACAGTTGGCTATATTGCCTCCAGGATTCAGTCAACATTTAAACACCCTATTTTTGAGTACATGAGGCTTTGTGGGGACATTCAGATTTAAGCTGTAACAGTAGACATATGAGAATTTCCTTCAACATACAACCAGGACTGGATTTGCTATATAATGAAGAATGTACCTCTACTCCTTTCTTAAATATTGCCAAATTTTTCTCCAAAGTAATAATAATAATTTACTTTAAACCTAGTATAATATGAAAGTTCTAGTTGTTCTGTTTTCTCCCTTAAATATGGGACAGTGAAGTTTGGCTGCTACGTTGGATATGAAATTAAGAAGGTGGCCTTAAGTAGAAATATGTTAAATCATTATCCTTCTTAACACTGGAGTAGAAAACCTCTTCACCAAGGAAATCTACTCACCAAAGTACATAAACCAAAAGTGGTGCACTGTTAGAATAGAATGTCATTTAGCAGAAAAACTGGAACCAAGTACTAACGCATGAGAAATAAAGATAAGTCAGTAATGTAAGGAATCATTATATTGATGACCTCTCTTAATTGTAAAGAACTGTATGATAAAGATACAAAGGAGCATTTAAGGTTAATGCAAATATCCTATGTAGTTTGAATGGTGGATGTTGATTAATTAGGTATATATGTTTGTTGAAACTCACCTTGTATGTTTTAAGATGGGTGCCTTTTATAGTTATAAATTATATATTTTAAAAAGACAATTCGAAGAAAAGGAAGTCACAGGGATCGAAGGAAAACAAGCATCAGGTAAATGCTGGTGTCATCTCATCCCTTCCTAAAGAGAACTTCTGACAGGTCTCACTCCCTCTGCACTTGCTTCACCCCCAGCTGCCCAAGTTTGAGCTCTGAGAACAATCACAGCCTCTCAGTCCGGGTGCAGTGCCTACTCAGAACACGACACACCCACCTGACCTGCTAGGTCACAGTGACCATCGCGATAGCCACAAACTCAGCCATCTCGCTCTCCCACTTTGCGTCTCCCTCCCCTTCCCCCTCACTAGCCGGCCCCCCCGCCCATAAAAGATCCAGCTCAATTAACTGGACTTAGCTTCTCCTTTGGAGTTACTCTAGGGTTTCCCTCCTGGATCCCCCAAACTCAGTCCCTCCTGCCTGTTGTCTTCACGGGGTCTCCGTCCTTTATCTACCAATCCCTTTATTCCTTAAGATATTCCTAGGAATGCTTCTTTAGTTCTTATTATTCCAAAGTACATGTTGATCAAAGCGCAAAGGAAAGAACTACAAAGATTTAGGAAAAAAGAATTTGTAGGAGCTGGATGGGGAGAGAAGGAAGATTGGGAGTAACTGTCCTGCTAGGCTGTGGAAGATATTGAAGGAGAGTCTCAGATAAAGAAATTTTAATGCATTTATTCAATTACAAATATAGTCACACTTTGAAGTTTTTCAAAAGCAGTAATGTAAATTTAAATTAATCCTAATAAATCTTAGCTATTGCACTGATATTTCACCTAAATATGTGCTTTATGTTGAGATAGACCAGAAAACAGGGTCTCCTGAGAGACATTGGTATTATGTGTTATATATTAAAATATATTTTATTACTATCTTAAGACACATTACATAAATTTTACTTTTTCTAATAATAACTGACATCTACTAGTTAATTTAGTTGAAAAAAATTATATAAAAAGTGTGATTTTACAAAATACAAAACAAATAAAATGGCATGTTTTATTTTTACTGCAAGTCAAATGTATGCAGAAAATTAAGGCCTGTGGCATTAAAAAGATGCAAAAGTGACTTTCATTATGTGCTATTAGGGAATCATAATTTGTGTGGGTGTTCTTGCCCATCATTTTGTGTTATGCTTTTCAGAATACACGATCAAAAAAGCTATTTAAAGCTATTATTTTAATCATGCTTTGTAAATACAATTTGAGATTTAGGTAATTGTTTCAGAAGAAGCAAAAGCCAAAGTTATTCTAGTGCTGAGCTCTGTCTTTTTCACATTGACTTTTAAATTCATAGAATCATTTTAAAATGAGATTTAAGAATTTTTACTGGTTGATCTAATGAAGATTATATTGAAACAAAAGTTTGTAATTTTTCTTTGTGTGCCTCTTACTATTTCCTGTTCAGCACTGTTGTTCTTCATGGTTCCTACTTTCGATGAAGGGTTCAATATGGGTAGATATGATACGAGGCATGACTAAAATTAAAAAGAATTTTAAAAATTGAAACTTCACACTTCTCAAAATTCCCCCCGGGGTCCAGTCACGTACAGCTGAGTCATGAATCAGTGAATGATGTTCAGAGACCAGAGAGCACCTCCTGGTTTCCAGCAGCTTGTGTCCTGCTCCACTATGAAGAAAAAATATTTAGACTTCGTGACTTGGTTAACAATGGAGAAACAGAAATAGCTGTTATAAACTCTCTGGAATACTTTTTAATATACTGCTGGCCTTTCACAAAACACTGGCTATGAACAGCAAATCCAGCTCACTTTCCTAATGATGGGCAAAATAGTAAATTTATCCCTGTAAATACTGTACTCCACTAACATTTTCCTAAGATATATGGCAGTGCAATGTGCAAGGATCATACATGGCAGAGATAATCCAATAAATGTATTTATACATTTTCCAGTTCATCAATAGGGATATTAAAGCATAAAATGGGAATAATAACTGAAAAAAATCATAATACATTACACTTCTAAGTTTTTATCCCAAGAACTGAGAATGGAATCTTGAGGAAAAACTTACATTCCCATGTGTATTGCAGGGTTTTTCATGATCACCGAGAGGAGGAAGTGATTTCATTGTACACAGGTAGATATATTGAGAAAGAAACTATATGTGTATAAAATGCCATAGTGCTAGGCTTAAAAAGAAGGTATTCCCATTATATGTTACAACACTGATCCATGTGAGGACATTATGATACGTGAACAGCCCTGGCACAGTGACATAAATAGATTCATGTAAAGGGTGGTGCAGGGCTGTCTTGCAACCATAAGCAAACCTCTGCCACCCTGGACTTGGAGCCTAGGTGGCCTCTTGGGGTTGTGCTCAATAGGACCCAATGGGTCTGGGCCTCCATGTGCTTCTAGCCCCATACTGGAATATGCTGGAATATCCTACAAAGAAAACATAACTTTGATGAAGGTGGCTATCTTTAGTGTAGGACAGTCATGTAGGAAGGGGTAGGAGGGGGGAATTCTGTAGCAGGGAGGGGAGATGCAGCACACAAGAAACTGATTACTAGTTGGCAAGGAGGACCCATGAGCCAATTTACAGTGTCTCCTACAGAGGGTTAAAGAAGGATTAAACGAAGCTAGAGGAGACAGGCTATTTATAGGTTCAAAGGGGACACAGAACGCAAGATAGGAAAGAGCAAAATGGGTAAATCAGAGGTAAAGAAAAAGTTGCCCTTATGAAGAAGAAATATGTAAGATAGATCCTAAGATTATATTTCTGATGTTGAAAGGAATTGGCACAAGTGAGATTTTTCATGCAAGCCCTTATTTCAAGTTGTCTTGTTAGTCTGGAAATAGGATCATCTAGAAACATTGGTTTGATATTGTCATAAACAAAATTTATTATTAGTTATGAAATATATACAATCTATTATGTTAGTGTAAATCTGTCCTCACAACTGATTGGATATTAGCTATTGTTATCATTGTTTATCTTCCTTGTATATGTTTTGCTTGTGTACCACAGATTCTGAATGAAAAAGTTTCTTTACCTTCTAATCGCTTCTTGGAGGTCATAATGACAATTATACATCCCTCTTGCTCATACATAATACATGAATTCTGCAGAAGTAGGTTATTGAAGTACTTCACTTATCTCCTTCATCACCTTTTCAGCTGATGTGTAGTGAGGAGAAATTTAATATATAGGTGTTTCCTTCCACTTTTATGCCCCAATTGTAAATCTAGGTTGCATATACACAAAAGGGAACTTAATGGAGTTAGTGAATTTTTGAAATAAACAGTTTCACAGCCTTGTAATTTGTAAAAATTTCTTAACTTTGTGTTTTGTGTGGAACCTTGCCAAGGAGTTTAACATCTCTAGGTCTCATTCATTAGTTTTAAAGTACAGTTTTTGATTGTGTGATTTATAGTGACAATTTCTGAGGAGTTGAAACTGGTATGATTCTGTCTAGAAGCCTCTATTTCCTCATCTATTGAATATATCCTGTCAGTTCTGAACATTCATTTTATATGAAAATGAACCCACGCATCTTTCCATTTTTTTATTCACTCTAGCCTAACATACGTTAATCTCCTCTTATCTGCAGGAGAGATACTCCAGGATCCCTGGTGGATGCCTGAAACTGTGGTCATCATAATGCACACTATGCATACTATGTTTTTTCCTGTATACGTTACAGCACCACTACACAGTATAATAGGTAGACTGTCTCTCCGTGATTTGTCTCCTGGTACCTCTTTTGCATCCCCACTCATAGACTTTGGGGCAATTGCTAAGCAAAACAGAGTTACTTGCGTAGGGGAACCGTGATACGAAGACAGCTGAGCTGATCACCAGCGTGGCTGTGAAGGGAGCAGCCAGAGGGTGCGTACGTTGTCTCCTTATGCTCACAGAACAAAGGAACAGTTTATGTCCCAGGACGGACAGAATGGGATGTTGTGAGATTTCATGATGATCCTCAGAATGGGGAATAATTAAAACCTCAGAAGGCTGTGTTTTTGGAATTTCCCATTTAATATTATCATAGGATGGTTGATCACAGGTAACTCAACCAAGGAACATAAAGGCCCAGCAGGGAACGACCGTACCTGGGGGACTTTAGTGCACCACCAAATCTGAAACACTGCAGTTTTATCTGATTCCATCGACTTAATTCTATTTTAAAACTGTAGTAGGATCACTGTGGAAATCAGGGTGGAGAATCCTCAAAAACCTGAGATTGGAGGTTCTATTCAACCCAGCTATTCCCCTTCTGGGTATTTTCCCAGAAGAAGTGAAAACATCATGCTGCAGCAATATAGGTGCACCCATGTTTTTTTTTTTTTTGCAGTATTGGACATCGAACTCAGGACCTTGCACTTGCCAGGCAAGCGCTTATGCCACTGAGCTCTATCCCCAATCATGTGCAACCATGTTTATAGTAGCACAGTTTGTAATAGCTAAATCTTGGAAACAACCCAAATGCCCATCAACTGAGGAATGGATAAAAAAGATGTAGTTTTATACAATGGACTATTACTCAGCTATAAAGATACACTCAAGGCTTTTATAGGTAAATGGATGCAATTAGAGACCATACTCATAAGTGAAATAGACTGCGTTTATAAATATCATATTGTTTCCCTAGTGTAAGAACCTGAAAGAGTAAACAAAATCTGAAAAGTACAATAGATACTGTGAAAGGGAAGAAACTACTCAAAAGGAAAGAACAATTGGGTTGAGGGAAAGGAGAAAAGAAGGAAAGAAGGAAGGGAAACACACACACACACACACACACACACACACACACACACACATATATATGCATAAGATAGCAAGAATAACTGTACTACTAATCCTACTGGTTAATTGAAGGAATAGTTAACATTTAATTGTTTGATCAAACTATTTTTTTTTTGGTATCAGGAATGAAACTCAGGACCTTGTGTTTGCCAGACAGGCGCTTTTGCCACTGAGCTATATCCCCAGCTGTTTGATCAATCTTGTATACTTACATGTAGTAATCTGAGCAACTACTCTGAAGAGAACAATATGTAATACAACAAGCACTATTAATTTCTTATCATCTTGCTTTAAAATTCTGTATCCTTTTTATTGTTTTTGTCTTTATTTTTGTTATTTTGGTTTTGTTCTTTTCCCTTTAAAATAAAACTAAACATCTGTGGTAGGACCACGTATGTACATCTGTAAAGTCATATGCTATGAAACATAATCGTTTCATTATTTCCCATAATTAATCAGACGTGCCTGAAAACTGTCCATTGCCACTGAAGGTGACCAAACAAACAAGCAAAGGAACAAGCACACAAAACATTTTCAAGTCAATTTCAGGCTTCTCCCTTTGTTCCCCAGCCGAGGTCCCAAATGCAAGGACAGTTCCCAGGGTGCCATGAGAACAAGGGTAGGGGCCCAGATCCGTGTGTGAACTATGCCTCTCAGGACTCTCATGAGTTGCTTTCTCTAGCTGGTCAGATGGTACTGATGCCTACTGCTGTGAAGCTGCCTGCTCCAGAAGTCATGGAAGTCACAGGTCATGCTGTAGCTAAGCTCTCTCCCTCTCCAGTGGACTTGAGGACAGTGAGATTTGTTTTGGGGCTCCACTGTATAGATGCAAACCTGACTCTGGTACATGAAGCTATGATTTCTGGGTGCTGTCTCCTTTTGAGACAGTCTTTGGGCACTAGCTGCAGATCTCCATGGCTGCCCAGAGTGGAGGATTCAGTGAAGTCTTATTACTGCTTCTACCTACGACCGACTGGAAACAATATCCCACTGCTCTGAGGTTCCTCAACTTCTTTGACCACTTTTAAAGCGAACATTACCACTGCATAAATGAAAACATGAGTATCGAACTTCCTATATATTTTTTTCCTCCCCTTTTCCTCAGCTCTCACATAGGATTTAGAAGATTTCACTTCTTTTTCCATCTGGTAGGAATTTCTCCTGTGTTAATGCTTTTCTCCAACTTTCCAAAAAGGCTTCATATTTCATTTTTCCTGTGGGCATGCAGGTTTTTAATCATAAACATACTTTGGGTAATATTTTTAAAAGGGTATTCCCATGACAAAAGTATGTAGTTAATTTATTCAACAATGAAAGACAAATTTTTGCATCTTGTATGGAAAAGAAATACTAATGTTTGGAGGGCTCCATTAATCTGAAGACTCTGTAGCACACACAGAAGGTACAGCTCTAACCCAATTATTGTGTGGCCCTGTGGGCTGCAAGGCCTAAGTTCAGCCCAGAGCAGCTCCTCCAGCAGGCTATGCAGGGCAAGCAGCTCTGCTGTTTGGACCTTTTGAAGCAGAAGGATCAATTCTGTTTGAATTTTGTGTAGCTGACTGCATTGTTCTGCGATTCCTCTAGTAAACTCCAGCAGGAGAATCACTGTGGACCCTTAGGGGCAGCAGATTTCCAACTGTGTGTGGTGACCCATTTAGTGAGTTGTGAAATCCACTTAACAGAATTTTGGGCAGCATTTCAGAAACATGAAAGAAAAGAGAATAAAAAAAAATCACAGAACATAGCCTGTAGTATGGGCAGCACTTGCTAAAAATTGTTTATTTTGTTCAGGATCTTCTGAGTGTCTCACCCTGGATTACAAATTAAAATGCATTTCTTACAGAGTTCTGAGGCCATGTATCTTGAAAATCACTTCTGTTAGATACTGGGGCAGTCGTGCTTATTAGGTCAAATAACCTGCTTCTTTTCAAATAACAGCTGTTGGCTTGATGCTGGGAACAGGAAAAGAGACTGTCCCTCATGGTAACACTTTGGAACTATACAACTCTGCACAAACCGGGTGTTATTCACCCACCAATTGATAAAGTGGGGCATGTCCAGTATCACTGTATCATCAAATGGTAGAGATGCAGAACCTGGAACTGACTGACCCAGTGCACAGAAGTAATACTGAGAGGTTCACCTCAACCCTAGAATGCATCCTGCTGCATAATCTGCTACCTGTCTGCTACTCACAGCTAGAATCTCTTGGGAATTTGTTTTAATCTATTGACCAAGGCAAAAGAAAAATGAATAAATCTGTTTACAGATAGTTCCTCCTAAAGTTCTGAAATAGGCTCCAAGTAGAAGCACAGCATTATATCACCCCTTCAGGTGTCACTCCGAAGGACAGAGGCAGAGTGTGCCACTGAGCTGTTCATTTTGCCTAGAAAGGATGATCAGAATCTAGGTGAACGTTATGTCCTTGGTGTGGCTGATTGTTCTGGGATTCGAACAGAGCCGACAAAGTGTTAGAGGAAGGGGTATGTCGTGACCCTTGAGTGTTATATCTAGATGTTTCCCCAAAGCCTCATGAGCTCAGAGGCGGAGCTTTGGAGAAGTGAATGGATTCTGGGTGTGTAACACTAATTGGTGGATTAGTCTCGTGCAGTGTTTGTGGTCAAATGTGATTTGGGATGTGGGGCGTGGATGAGCTGGAGATTGACCACACACTGGGCTAGAGCAAGGCCTGGCCCCAAAACATAGAGAGTCAGAGGCAGGGCATGTAAACAAGTTGACCTCTAGCTCAGTGGCATATCAACAGGTGTCCTGCCTTGGTCTTCCTCTCTGTTGACCCCAGCGTAGATAGCCCTGAGAATGTTTCACTTTCAGTGTTCTCAGCAAAACATTGAGACCTTGCACTTTTGGCTGTTTTGCATGCTTCTTCCTTTTTAGCTGTGTGTAATGAAAGACACAGACTGCGCTGGGTTGTCACTGCCTCTCCATCACAGCGATCAAGTGCCACCTGGTCCCAGTTTCTTTTTATTTTGTCAAGTCTTAATTTCATGTCGCTCCCTCTCAGAACCCTACTGGCTGGGCAGGCCGCAACACTGGGACATGAAGCCTGGAAGATGTGGTCACTGGGGGCGCAGCCTAGAAGGGTCTACCTCCTTCCCTCCTCTTTTGATTTCTATCTGCTTCCTACATGCTATGTGCGAGCTCATTCTCCTCTGTGATGCCCCTCTGCCATGCCACCCTGCCATGGAGCCAGTTGACTATGGATCAAAACCTCTATAAACTGTGATCTAAAATGGACCTTTCCTGCTTTACATTGTGGGTGTCTAGTGTCGTACTCCAGCAATGAAAAATGTAATTAAGACATAGAGTATGAGGTTATTTGTATTTCAGGTGAAGTTTACTTCCAAAGAAGTGAGTCTAGATAACCAGATAACCCGATGCTAACTACATAGTGTTAAAAGCAGTTTAAATGTATGTGCTCATTAGGCAATAGAAATATGTGGGTTCGATAGTTTGGGGCAATCAAAGTTTATCTGACCATTGGAGGCACTATTTACTATTGGTAGGAATAAAATCTGGGTAGAATACAGTACTGGGTGTTTATTCAATAATTATAACTGAGAAAATAGAGAGAAATGACATAAATATCTTTGTTGTCAGCATAGCATGCATCTCAAGACTGGAGCAGTCACTTGGCCACCTAGAGAGGAAAGCCAGGAGATTGTGGGAAAATAGGCCCTGGGTACTGTCCTCAGAGTGCTGAACTGACTAAGACCGGATTTTTGTGACATGAGATCATGACTTTTTCTTGTGGATGTCATTTTTTATTGAGTGTATTAGTTTCATGTAGATACTACAATAAATTGTCACAAACTTAGTCACTTAAAGAAACACACACTTATTTTTATAGGCTTTTGCATAACAGAATTCCATAATCTCTTATGAAATAAAAATGTCAAAGGATTTTGCTTCCTCCAGATGCTCTAAAAGAGAATCTGATTCTTTTCCCTTCTAGATACTAGAGGTATAGTCCTTATGTGATCCTGGAGCTGCATCCTCCACCTTCAAAGCCAGTAGTGGGTGCATCATCTTGAAATTTCTCTCTGCTTTACCTTCTTGCCTTCTGCTTCCTTAGCCACATCTTCCCCATGTCCCTTTTAGTGTGATGTCTGATAGTTGTAGTTTAGCACAACCTGAACAATGCATAATAATCCCTCATGTCAGAATCTTAAATGGAATCACATATTGAAAGTCTATTTTTGCTATATAAATGGACAGATTCTAGAGGTAGGGACCTAACTATCTTTGTAGCTAGTATTAGGCCTGTTGTGTTATTTTATTTTTCATTACTCTAATAATGTACCTGGGGTTGAGTTCTTACAAAGGAAAAAAGTTTCTGTAGCTCACAGTTTTGAAGACTGAAAGTCCAAACAACATATATCTTACTCTTGAAACTATCTCTCACTGCTTCACCTCAAGCAAGATGGCACCATAGTGAGAATCACACTTCAAACACAGGATCCTTTGACGTACAAGTGATATCCAGAACAACACTTCTCACATTGGCTATTTTATCATTTGCAGGTGAAAGTTTTCTAATGGATACTTCTTTCAATATGGAAATCCTGTGTGTGTGTGTGTGTGTGTGTGTGTGTGTGTGTTGCAATTAGGGTGGAATATCAACTTGATTTGTTTTTTGATGTATGTGGAGATCAGAGGAGCACACGGTAGTTAAGTCTCTGTCTGAGTGGGTCATGCAGTTTCAGCCTTGTAGTCTATGTCTGGCCCCTCCCTACTTCCTCTCTGACACAGCTCCCTTACTCTGTCTCTTGATCACCATGAATTAAGCATCTTTAGTCTACTACTCCCTTCTGGCTTGATGTTTCTACTTAGGAACCAGGTAACCATGGACTGAATACACTTAAAACATGAGCCAAAACGAATCCTGTCCTCTTTTAACTTATAGCTCTCAGGTATTGTATTCAGAATCTAGAAAACTGAGAAAGGAAGAGAGAGAGAGAGAGAGAGAGAGAGAGAGAGAGAGAGAGAGAGAGAGAGAGAGAGAGAGAGAGAGAGATGGGATGTCACCAGCCATTTTTTAAGCTCCAGGTTGATTGCTTTGGAATTCTTCAATCATGAAAGGAAATAACTTATCCCCTATGATTTACACAGTAGTGAATATGGATTTTCTGCTCCTTTTCACCATGCAACAGATACTTTTGTCCTTTTATCTCTTTAACTTAATGTTTGAAAGCTCCATCATCATACTATTTTCAGTACTGATTTTGATCAACTCTTTATAATAAAAAAGAAGACAATAAGGGATCATGGGACTCACTAGGCTTATTATGACACTTGTACGCTGGAAGCTTCTGCTCTCCCAGAATAAAGAAAAGCACTGTTATGACCTAGTTATTGCCCAGCTGGTAGACTACTTTTGCAAGGTGCAGTATGAACCGGAAACTGGTGTGTGCTGCTGACTCTTTCATTGCCAGAACACATCGATTCTGAGCGCAGGGATAGTGGCAGGCCTCATATTACACACATGCACACAAAATGTCACTTCTGTTTCCCAACTCTTAGATATTTTGTTTAGAGATTGTTGGTACTAAAAATAAATGCCTTATCATAAAATGCAGTGGTGTCCTCAATTATTTGTATAAATGATCTCCAAGGAGAGAGAGAGAGGCAGAGACAGAGACAGAGAGACAGAGAGAGAAAGAGAGGGACGGAGGGAGAGAGGGGGGAAAATAGAACTTGATCTTGTAGAGAATTTAACAGATGGTGCTGGACTTAGATGTATTAGAAATTGTGTACCTGGAACTAGATGTGGCCTAGTACATATAAGTTAGTATTTCAATACAGTAATTATTTAAATGTGACTTGTTGGAAGAATGAGTTGCCTGGTGAACCCTGACTCAAAACTCCTTGTAACCCATCATGACCTGACCATGGTCAGGCAGAACACTATGACCAAATCTCCAAGGAAAATTGAGAATCTGGGAGAGAACATATTCATGACATATCCTCCAACATAATATATTGTTAGACTTTGCTACAAGTTTATCCTTTGAGCCTTTCAGCCCAAACTATAATTTCTATGAACATGTCACAGTTATTACTTTTAAACAAACTTAATCATCTGCAAGATCACAAGTATGCTGTAAACTTTCTTTGCACATGTCACTGTTCAGCTTTAGTATTCCTAAATGTATGGCCTAAATTGCATTGTAGCCAAAATTTGTCATATATGTTAAATTTAGACAAATGTATACTATACTAAAAGTAAAAAAAATATATAGATGAATCTTACAGGCCTTTATCTTTCTAATACTGGTAGGAGAAAGAAGCCCAGAAAATGCCAGCACTATTTCGCTTTATTTTCCTTCCCTCCTCTCTCAAGGCCTGGCCTGCCACAAAGTATTTGCTGCACACAGCACAGTGTATGTTGTACCCTTGCCGTTGTTGCTCTCCTTACGAGGAAATATCAGAACTGCCTCAATTTGAGACTACTGAACCTAAACTTTGCTGACTGAACTTCTGGAGGAATCTGTGAAAATAAGCATAGCTTAGGAAACAGAGTTTGGGCCTAGAATACTCTCCCAAAACTTCCTGTGTCTGGAGGTGGGGTTTTGGGAAGTGACTGTATCACGGGGCTGCTGTGCATATGGGTGAATTAACTTCATAAAGAGTTTAGAGCTGAATGGCTGCTGGGAGAAGGGCCTGGTCAGAGGAGGCTGTCACTACAGGTGTGACACGGAAGGCATCCACCCCCCACGCTCTTCCTTTCTCTCTCCGCTTCGGGGCCACTGTGACCAGAGCAGTCTCCCACAGGACTTCTCCCAGGAGGCTCATTCTGCTTTCGAGCTAGTCAACACGGACTAAACATGTGAATCAAAGTAAGCCTTACTTCCTCTAAGCTGCAGGTGTTGGCTATTTTGTCTCAGAGATGAGAAAATGAGTGAGACATGCCACTCTGGACCCGTGTCATGCTGTCACGGAGCAGAAGGCTCTGGTGTGCTCAGTGCAGGTGTCCTCAGCCTATGGTACCTTCTCTAGTATAACGCTTCTAAGTTCTTAAACTACACAGCACAAACTTTAAAAATAAAATTATCAAAATAACAAGCCTTCACAATTTTGAAGTAGTAATTCGTGTGCTTTTTTATTAATACACAAAATACATTATTTAGCAGTGAGTCAAAATCTACTGTAATTTTAAGCATAAATGATATTTTGTAAGTAGACTTACTCTAATGTGACGAAAGTATTGGCAATTTTTTGGTGACACAAACACAAGGTATTGCTTATACTGCTGTATATTAGTTACTTATATTTGCAATTGAAAGAAACACTAACAATCAATTAGAAGTTAACAAAAATAACAATTAATATTTTTTCTACCCAGGTGTAAAGACCTCTGTATTTTATACATAAATCTTTTGGTTAAGGAGTCCTTCATAAATTCTGATGATTCTGACAGCTATCTGCAGAAAGTTCTTTATAGAAGGACTATGCTCAGGACAATCATTAAATTTTTTTTCTTAATATTCATTTGAGAGATGAGCTTTCTATTTATTGAAATGTGTGTCTATTCACTTTCACACTGTCTCTTTGAACAGCTCAGTGCTTGGATTCTTCTGATGTTGCTGTTTCTGCTTTTCATTTTTTAATTGTGTCAGTAGGATTTTTTTCTTTACTCCTTCTTCCCCATTTCATTATCCCCATCTCATATTATTTTCCCCCTTTTCATTAGTATTTTTTTTTTTTTTGGCAATACTGGGGATCGAACTCAGGACCCTTCCATTAGTATGTATAAGAGATATTTTTTGTCTTTTCTTCTGTGAGAGGAAAATGACCTGGACCACTGGTCTACAGGCTGTACATTCAACTAAAGATGTGTGTTCATGTGTGTGTCACGTGACAGTCAAACTTAAACATGAAATTTTAACAGTGATGATGGTTTCATAGTCAAGTTGTTCACTGTATATAATATCAAAGTAAAACTGAGTTAGTAAATTAAATTATATATAAATCTCAGTCTTTAGCCATTTTTGAAAAAAGGAGACTATTCTAGCAACTTAAGGTTTCACACTGACTCAAACACATTAAATATGTCAGAAATCATATCTTGTGCAAGATATGCGTATTCTCCTTGTCCTCTTAAGTTAACAACATAAAGGAGATAGAAGGCACTGATGAAAGCTGAAGAAATATAATAACAAAATAATGCCAGACATTCCATAGAGGGATGCTGTGCTGGTAGGGTGAAGAGTGAGATTGTGTAGAAGTTTTGCTGGTGAAAGTCAGATTTCCACTGTCGTCTAGAAGACAGTGAGGTAAGATGGCAGCAGGAGGAAGAAGCCACTTCACGTGACGCTGCCTCCAGAGGAGGACTCAGGTGGGTAGATGGGAGAGAAACGTGTGCAGAGATGCACAAGGACTTTGGCTGGTACTGCATTAGAAAAGTGGCAGGTTTTGTGAAAGATGGATAAGGTGAGAAAAGGTCAGTAGAGATAAATAAATGAAATGCTTTTGTGTGGCCCAAGTGTTTTTATTTGATTTAATGATGTAAAAGATAAGAAAGTGCTTAAAGGATTTTATATATCAAGTGGGTTATAAGAAAGGAAATAATTATTAGGAGGATGTTATGGAATCATAGGTTGGAAAAATTCTACAATGATATAACGTATGAAGTAGGATAAATAGCATTTAATTGCTTTTGATCTTTTCAGTTAGTAAGTGTTGCATGTGTCAATATGGCATGATCAAGGGAAGATAAAATCAAATGTAGATGCTGATGCTCTGTGTAGATACTGATTTTTAAAACGAGCTCATTTGGAACTCCATCTACTCAAAAGATTCTTTCTCCATTGCAGGATTTTTTGTATCCATTTATCAATTTCACTGTATTTCATTAGAGCTGATATTTCTTGACTTTCATATTTTTCCCTAGCATGTTCTTTGCAGATAAGGAAATTTACTCTTCTTGGGAAGCAGATACCTTAACCTACAAAGCTTCATTTTGCATCAAGAAGCTATATAATTGACACTGTACATCTTGATACTATATGGAAAAGCTAACTTATATAGCTACTGCATAGTTTCCTTCTAACTGTATTAACGCTATTATTACTAAGCAAATAACAAAATTCAAATTTGAATTTCTTACTTGTGTATTTGGTCATTGTAATTGACACATTAATTTTAGAAATCCTTATGTATAATAAACATGTTACAAAAATAAACTAATGTTTAACAGATAGCATGAAGTATTTTCATTTGCATCACTCTGGTTTGCCTGATGCATGACATTATTGGTTCAAAACAACCTCAGAAAATCTCTCCCCTGATTATGCAGTTAGTCAATGGGCCATGAAAGCTCCAGAAAGGTTCATTCTACTTTATTGAGTAAATAAGTATTTATTCATCATGGAGTTACACCAGTCTCTTGGGTAAAATCTTATTTGAGATTTTTCCCAAAAAATATTAAATGTACTTATACAGTTGTAATAGAATTATAATCTCAAAAGTAGATCAGCATTTAAAGCAAAGAGATGTTAAATAGTGTTTATTGAGGAGACACAATTTTTACAAATGTAAAAATTTGTTGTTTTTCTGAGAAAAAAGCCTTTAAATAACCTAGCAAAAAATTATTGCCAATTATGCTTTCATTTTCTTCTTCCACCATCATTTTTTATGAATGAAACTGTCCATGTATTTTCCAAGTAACAGTATCTTAGGGGTAGTATAAATTTACTTTTATTAATTAAAAAAATGAAAATCTAGCCATTTTCCTTCTAAACTTAATCTGCAAAGAAAATAGAATAAAGAGAGATCAAATGTTTCCCTAAGTTGTTAAATCATACAAACTAGATTTTATTGACTCTTAAAGGGTTTCCTTTGTTAAATTCACAGTTTTGCTTAAGTAAGTAGCTCTAATTCTCAGACTGAGGGTCCAGAATTATGTTTCTAGTTTCAGGAGGATTTTCTTTTAGATGTACCCCAAATCCTCTGTATATTTCTATGAGATACTCAGTTAAGACTTTTATTCCACTTAAATGCAAAGTGGTCTTTTGTGTTTACAAAACTCCTTTTGAATGTAATTGGCACTGTGGAGAGGTGGGCAGAAATGAGATATGGGGGGAATGACAATCTGACCCTGGGCTTTTCCATTAAAAAATAAAATAAAATGCAGCATGTCTGTGCCTTGTGAAAATGATGTTGCTATGGTGACTGCCTTTATGAATCCCAGTGAAACTGATGTTAGCTACAATCTTCTGATTTTGACCGCCCATGAGCTAAGGCCGCTTCAGTCTCCCAACCCTTTTATCCTTTGTTAAATATGCATTCCCAGGGCTGCAGAGGAAGACACATAATTCTGTAGGATGTCATCTTTTCCTTTAATAAAGCAGAAAATAGATAAGATGTTCACGCTTTCAAGGAAAAGGATGCATTTACCCTTGTATGGATAATAGTGGCAAGAATATCTTTTTTTACTTCTCCTATACATGGGGAAAAGAAACAGCATATAAAATTTGAAAATGAATTTTTGTGTGTTTTAAAATTAACATCCTGTATGTAAATACTTCATAAATGATATTTGAAAATGCTAATTTGATTTCCATTGACTTGAACTACAGCACACACCAAATTAATTTTTTTGTTATTTTTAAAATGTACAACAACAGTAGGTTGTTGTCTAATTTCCACGTGTTTATGTGGTTTTTGGAGTTCTCTTTGTCATTAATTTCCAATTTTATTGCATTGTGGTCCGATAATATGCATGGGATAACTTGAATTCTTTTGCATTTAGGTAGATATGCTCTATGGGCTAAAATGTGGTCAATTTTGGAGAAAGACCCATGTGCAGCTGAGAAAAATGTG
>PVLD010021929.1:0-30363 GCA_004027595.1 Dinomys branickii
ATAATCATTCCCATGACAGATGCCCTCCCTCAGCACCCTGTAGGCTCAAGACTGATGCTAGACCTCTATGTGAGTTAAGATCCTTCACTCCAGAAAACAGTTTTTGTGTTTGTTTTTCCTCCCTGGCACAAATTAAATGATCTGGCAGGCCAATTCAAAGGTTCGTGGCTCACTGGATAGCAGACCTCGTCTTCCCTCTGCTTAGCATCTGTCATTATGGACAAGGTGAAGAACAAACGTGGTCTTCACATACAACGGAATAGTATTCAGCCTTAAGCAGGAAGGAGATGCTCAACTATGGTGCAACACAGATGCATCTTACAAAAATATGCTGACTCAACGAGCCTGTTACCAAAGGCCGAACACGGTCTGAGTCCCTCACAAGAGGCAGCTCCAGCAGTCACATTTACAAAGACAGGAAGCAGAATGGGCTGCAGAAAGGAGGGACGGGGAGATATCCTTCATCGGGTAGAGTTTTGGCTGTGCAAGATGAAGGAAGTTCTGGCCATGGGCAGTGGTGAGGGCTGCACAACAAAGCTCTAAGCGCCACTGAACTGTACACTTGAAAATAATGGTCCTGACAGTAAGCGTGTGCTCTGTCCCTGTGCTCTGTCGGGTAACACCGCTCACTCTGGCCCACAAGGCACCGTGGGATCGGGCCCTGCCTGCCCACCCCATCCCTGCATCTTCCCTTCTCCTACAGCACCAGCACCAGGCTGGGCTCTTTCCGGTTTCTCAAGCCACACTCCTACTAACTGTTGCTCTCAGACACTGTCCCCAGACCTTGATCCATGTGAAGCCTCGCCTTCGGGTGTGAGCGTAAAGGCACCTCCTCAAGGCCTCGGCAAGGCCTCCCAGCCTCCTCCACGAAGGGCGGCCCTCTCTCCACCCTGAACACTGCTGACCAGATGACAGATCCTTCCTAATGTTGTTTCCAACTGTAATCATCACTGCTCTTCCTGTCTCCCCTGCCAGGGCGCATGGCCTTGAGCACAAGGCTGTGTCCGCCCTGTTCACCACTGCAGAGTCACTGCCAAATGCTGCCTGCCGGGCTTAACCTATGACCGACAGATTCTGAATCACTCAAGCAATAACACTCCTGTACTAAACAAGGGATCAGTGGAAATCTTGTAAGTGTGTAGTTGCCCGCAGTGTTTGGGAAATATTCCAGAACAATTATAATTACCTTTAATATCTAATAAAAATGAATTCGGTAAACTACGTTATGAATCAAATGATAAGAGGACCTCAGAGAGGGTGGCTAGGACAGGCACCGAGCTTGCCTAGCATGCCCGAGGCCCAACCTGTACCACACATGGAAGGAAGGAAAGAGAAGAGGGGAAAACTAGGTGTCCAGAGTCACCATTTAGAAAGCACCAGGGTCAGGGCGAGAAGCGCAGACTCTAGCTTCAGAGTGTGCCCTCGGTGTGAAGTTAAAGCAAGAGCTAAGGCCCAGAGCTCTAGCTGCGTGCAGGGCCAGGCCCAGCTCGGCCCTGACTGGTAGGCGCTGTACTAGGCAGGGCGCCAGGACCCAGGTCTGCTGTGTGCTGCAAGCTAAAGCTGGCATCATAAAGACGATGTGGCAGTTGGCTCTCACAGAGGACAAGGTTAGACTCCAGAATAACCAGCAAGAAATAGGCCCCTTTACAAGTGGGGAATGTGAATTAATTCAACTGTTTCACAAATAAAAAAATACAATACATTAGAGCACAGCCTTACATCTGAGTCCCAGAGGGTTGTGGGACACTGAATACAATTATTCAATACATCACTGACAGAGGCCAAATCGAGGGTGCACTGGGGATGCATTACTCCAAAGGTGCCGTGTCTTTGCTTTCTTTGTGTGCTCCTGGGGACTGAACCCAGGGCCGTCTCACTGAGTCACACGCTCCCCCTGTGGGCTGGAGACAGGGCCTCACTGAGTCACTAAGCTCCCTAGACCAGGGTCGAATCTGCGATTCTCCCGCCTGTCTGGCAAAGCGCTGGGATTGCAGGTATGTACCACCACGCCCGACTGAGGAGTTTCATCTTAACCAATTTAGCATCCACTCTATAGTCGAACATGGAGAAAAGATACACAGTGGCACAACAGATGAGGCTTTGAAAGTGTTTCAAGGCTATTTGTACATAAATGAAATAAATCTGAACAGAGTAAAATAATGATTTTCACAATGCAGTTTTGGATGAACAAAAGTAAAGTTTTCTCTGGGATATTCAAGAAAGTTGACAATATATTTAAAGCATTAGGTATATATGTTTGCGTACCTCATAAACTAAAATGCAGTGGTTGACAACTAAAAAAAGATGAGGCTGTGGGCAGAATTAACCTCCATCCCTTAGCCTCTCACTAGGAAGGATTTACTAAGAAATCCTCATTTGCAAGGTCCTGGCAACATGTATGACTCTGTTTACCCGGACAGTGCTGCAATGAGCTAAAAACTACCTTTTACACTTTACAGCTCTTCCAGACGGGAGTCCTCCTGCATCTTAACCCCTTATTCTTCCTAGACTCCGTCCCAGCCATTGCTGAAAATAGAAAATACCTTCCAAGAACAGAAAGCATTTCCTTTGTTTAAAAACATAAATAAATGCAAGTGTGATGGCATATAACTATAACCCCAGCACTCGGGAGGCTGAGGCAGGAGAACTGCCATGAGTTCGAGGCCAGCCTGGGCTAGATAGTGAGTTCAAGACCAGCCCAGACTGCAATGTGAGACCCTGTCTCAAAATAAACAAACAAAAAATAAATAAATAAATAAATAAATAAACACAAACTTCCCTTCGTCAACCCCACTTCTTCAAAATACAACCTCCCTGGTCTCTTTGTTTCTTAACTGAATTAAGTTTAGTGAAGACTGTGTTCTCTAACGTAATTCTAGACAGTACCAAGACATAGCTTCATGGACTGGTTACTTACTTGTTTGTTAATTTGTTCATTCAGCACACAGTTGTGGAACACTTGTCAGGAACTTCCACTATGCTAGGCCCTGGGGATATGCAGTCAATTAAGAAAGAGCCTTGACTTTTAAAGAGGTCCTAGTGTGGCAAAGCTCTAGATCTGAATCTATCCCCCAGAGGCATAGGATAGGATATTTAAGTACCGTGTTCCTTCTCCGCAGCAATGAGCCACGTAAACACACCTACTGGGTGGTATTTACTCAGAAACACCACCTTCTGGCCTTGGAAACCAGTATGGCTGAGCTCATGGGCCGCGGTGTTTGGAAGATGCCATGGGAAATGAAGGGAGCCTGTAAGAATTTCCTCCTGAGGGAAGGAGTCCTGGGGGTGCCACATCAGTCAGCCCGAAAGATCGCGTGCAGTGGGCATGGCCACCCTGCATACCCTTTCCAGTCAGAGCAGCTACTTACGTGGCACAACGCTCCTGAACCCACACAAGAAGGGCTTTTTTTGCGGACAACTGCCACCGTGCTTGGGCAGTGGAGCATTTCTTAGCTGGTGGACTTGAGGCAGGAGATGAATCCACCACGCTCACATCATCCACAGAAGGTTGATTGTAATTGCAAGAAAGAGTCTGGGTGAGCTCCTCAATCTGCAGAGAGTGTAATTGTTAACACACACAACGATGTTAGAATCTGCACCAAAACAAGACCTAAAAAATATCCTATAACAATGACCACTTATTCCTGCAGAAATGAGCTTTGGGCACATCTGTGAACACCAGTGTTTGTCATCCAGCTGTCCTGTGGCTTCTGCTTGGTCTGGACCATTCCTCATCTCCCCCAGGGATGGCATCCCACGTCCACTGGTCCCCAGCGTCCTGCGACAGCACTGCCCTGGAGCCCCACACTTGCCAACTGAACCCAATCAAACCCCTCGGCTGTGCTGACAACAACAGAAACGTATTCCTGGCTGCAAACTATTAAGAACAAAATTACATAAAGAAAAAAATAGTAACTACATCAAGCAAGAGCCACATCCCAAGAAAGAAAATCAAACTGCCATTAAATGCATCAAAAACAATCCCATAAGTAATTCAAGAAATCAAAATGTGTACCACAAAGAGAGAGCTTTTTCTATACACCCAGTGATGGTCCAAGTATGAGAAACTAGACGTTTTTATATTGCTGGTAAACATACAAATTGGGTCAGACTTTGAAGGCAATATGATACTATCAATCCAAAGCTTAAAAAGATAAAGCCACAAGCAGAACTACTTAATATGTTCTGCTCAGTAATTGGCAGAATAATCAGATAATCAATAACAATGGATGTGTGGGGTATAATCCCAGCTACTCAGGAGGGTGAGGTGGGAGGATTACTTGACTCTAGGGGTTTAGGGGTTTGAGACCAGCCTGGACAAGATGATGGTAATAATAATAATAACCTATGATTATTATGATTATTATGATTATTATGATTATTGACATGACCAAAACTATTAAACAAACTATCTGATTGGCATTGATCTAATAGGCACTGGTACTTAAATTAGCATAACCAACACTCTTTAATGTGCTTTCAAAATATGTACTGAGTGGCACACTTCCGTAATCCCAGCTGCTCAGGAGGCTAAGGCAGGAGGACTGCAAGTTTGAGCACAGTCTGGACAACTTAGTAAGACCCTCTTTCCAATTTAAAAATGAGAATAAGGCTACAGATAAAGGCCAGTGTGAAAGCCCTAGGTTCAATCCTCAGTACCACAGATCAATTGATCAATGAGCAAGTATGCAGCTCAGCTGTACAGCTACCCTAAAGTCAATCCTTAATCCCCCACCTTCCCAAAAGAAAAATACAGAAATTGACCAAGCTGAGCCACAAAGCAAGCCCTGGCAATCTTGAAGAACGGAAATCCTGCAAGGGTTGTTCTCTGACCACACTGAAATGCTTTTATCAGACCCAATTTCACAAAGCCAGGGCCACACTGTCACTGCATCTTCTGTGCCCTTGCACAATACAGAGAATGTGCTAAGGGCTCAGAAATATCTGGGATGAAATGAATCTACGCGTCAATCTTGAGACAAAACTCCATGTTGAAGGATTACTGAGAATCCAGTTCGGTGGAGGCCTTCAAACGCAGGGGGATTTTACAAAGCTCAGTGGTTCTGAGCTCAAGCTTCTACTCCAGCGGCTTCCCTCTTTTCCCTCTGCCACAGCAAACAACAATCAAAGGCAAACATTCCAAGCCATGTTTGTTCAGACTGACGCTGTCAGGGATACTTCAGGACACTGTGATAATTGCACATTCAATTTCTAATTGAAAAACAACAAGAAAAAGGGCGCAAGGTCTGCTATGTATTTTCTACCTGGTCAACACTTCTAGAGTGCTCTCATTTATGGGAAACGCTCATGAACGACCCTCGCTCCCAGTCACACTCTGCACTACGCTTGTTTCCTTCTGTGAGAACTGGAATAGACGCGACTTTCCTATCATCAGATGACTTACCTGAAAGTGCAGTATAATGGTCCAAATCAGGCCAAGAATAATGGATGGGTTTCCTTCCACAATATCAGTAACGTGAACATTTATCAGCTTGATCTGGAAACGAAGAAATGCAGGTCAAAAAGAAAAAACGTTCCACAGCATTAATCATTCCTACAAATTTCCTGGTGAAAGTCATACTCACCGATTGATTTTTGAGGAATGTCAGGGCATGTTCTATATTGATTCTACATTGGAAGGTATTAGATCCTTTATCTCGAGGCTATGAAATTCAGGCAAATACATTACTCAGAAATAGGGAAGAATTTCAAATCAACTGAGTTTCTTGGTATCATTTTCAAATCTTACCAACTGCTGTCCTGAGAGTACTTCTAACAGGTCGAGGAGGACGTGGCCCTTTCTAATGTCTGTGAATAAGTCTGATATGACCGAGGGAGGCGTGTGCTGCAAAAGTCACAGGGAAAATAATCAAAACTGGGCCCTAAAACACAGTACCTTTAAGAATCTCATAAGTGTGCATGGTGTTTTTTAAAAATCTGAGTCAGCAGTGAAATTTTTTTAATCAATAGAACACTAGAGAGCATGCAAAGTTCCATATCAGACCATACAGAGAACAACAGTCGTGAACTTAGTTCTTCTCATGGGAAATTCCCAGGGCCATAACACCCTGCATGGAGCATTCCCCCTCACTCTGTAAAGAGACATTAAAGACATTTAGAACTACCCAGTAGTGACCACTTGGAAAATAGGGTACATGTCTGGAGTAACCTGCTGTGCATGTGCCCGTTTTTGCATGGGGTTGGGGGAGCAGAAAGGGTGCGGGGTGAGCCATCTGTGTGAAGAGCTGGTCTCTGCGCACCTAGGCTATGTGAGGGCCCACCCGCAGGGCCAGGATGGCGCGGTGATGACCCCCAAGGCTGCTGGTCCCCACGGCCAGGGTCTGCATCCCAGCACTATCCCTTACAAGCAGTGTGACCACAGGTAAGTCACACAACTTCTCCGTGCTTCACTTCCTTGACCTTTAGGCAGGAATGACACCTCCTGCCTCACAGGGAGCTTGCAAAGACACCGAAGCCCCTCAGAAGCACTGCAGTACTCGGAATCGTTAGACATAGAATTCAGTATAGTGTCTAACCTTAATCATCACTATAGACAAATCAATTATTCCTTCATTTGATGAAAGACTATTATGGCTTTAAATATTTTTACCATGCTGTCTCATACCTTCACATACAAACAGTGCCCTTTGTGTGTTAGGAAAGACAAACAGACACACAAAGATCAAAGTGGCTTTCCGCATGCTCTTAGGGAAAGACATCCCACAGGCTTCTACAGGCCGTCAATTCCATTTCATAGTGGCTTGCTCGGGCCCAAACCAGGGGCTTAGGGGGAATAACAAACACCCTCCTCGCAACATACTCTGCTCTTTTTCCTTACCTTTGCCAACTGTGAATTTATCCAGCATGTGAAGGTTTTCTTCTGAGTGTCTTCCTGTTCAGCTATGAAAGAATAAAACAATAGTTGAAAATGAGAAAACTGTTGATATTACAACTTCAAAAGGCTGTCACTCTGGGTACATATCACAAATATGTGATATTAGTCTCAGACTAAATTCCAGATGTTTACCCAAACAGTATTCTGGAAATAATGTGATAAGATGAAGTGTTTTGTTTTTTTTTAAAGCCTCAAGTTAGCTGCTAAGAGGCAACGGTTTTTAATACATTTCACTAACAAAGGGATTAAGTCACACAGAGCCTTATCGGGACTGTGCCAGGAATCGTGCCGAGGTAGAAGAGCTCTAACCCAAAAGGACTTGCAGTCCCGGCCAAGTCACGTAATAAAGACAATGCCAAGCATCTCAAGATGTTAGAAGGCTCACTGAGTCACCGCAGCCTAATCCTCACATTTACTGTACAAAGTACACTGCCACTGGGTCAACTGCACAAGCTGCAATGAGTCAGAGACCTGGGTTCAAGGTCTGTATGTGTGCCTGAGCCGTCATGTGACTGTGAGCAGCGTCTTCAGCTAAAGGGCAGAGGGAAGCAGAGACTGTCTCACAGGCTGGCACCTGGTGGGCGCATGAGGCCTTCTATTAACCAGGCAGGACCTGGGGCACAGGACATTCGTGTCTACCTCTCCTCCTCTCCAGCCAGGCCTGGGCCCACACAGACATCCTGTGCCCCCCAGCTTGGCAGACACCCTCAACTCTGAGGAAGAGGCCGAGCCCACACACAGAAGCGGGCTCCCCACCCTGATGGATAGGGTAAGCCTGAGACCGGACACACGCTTCTTCTCCTGCCCACGGCCCACGGCCTCCTCCTTCCCACCATGGGCTGCGAGCTCACCATGCTTCATCAACGCTGCTCTCTCGCCCTACTGAGGTCAGTCACACATGCATCAGCATACAAGTGGCATGCGCGCATGCACGCACACATAGACACACTCTCTCTCTCTCTCTCTCCCTCTCTCTGTCTCTCTCTCAGGCCCCTCCTGTGCTCATCCTTGTTCCTCAGCAGTCTGCACTTTCCCGCATTTTCTCCCCACCTGCGTTCCTGCACACTTTCCTCTGATGTTGCAGCCAGTGGTGTGTCACCATCCATGCCCTTCACACTCAACACCCTGCCTGGGGCCCCGGCTCCTGGTGCCCCACGGATCTGGCTGTCATCACTGTCCTCCCACAGCGCCTTACTGTCACCAAGAGCCCTGGCCCCCAGGTCCCTCGTACTTCGCCACACCACACTACCTCCACCCCTCTCCTGCTGCTGGAACCCCAGCTTTGAACCTCACACCCTCAGACCACCCGCACTGCCCAGTCCTGTCCTCCTCCCACCACCTCCCTTCCCTTCTCAGTGGTTTTAGCTCCTTCAGCCTCGCACTCTGGCATCTGGCTCCTGTCCAATTCTTCCTTTTGGCGCCGCTACCAGTAAATGTTCCAACTTCCCAGCCTCTCGGCTTCCGGAATCCCTTCCTCACCCTTGCTGACTGCCACAGACACAGCAGAGATCACAGTGCCCCTGCAGTTGCAACCTAACACTCCCCTCTGGGAACATCACTGTCTTTCGGATCACGCCATCCGGCGCCCCAACCCCAACACCTCTGTGAGTCCACAGCCAACTCCAAGCCCCTGGCTCTGCCAGGTTTGTGTCTGTGGTGGACTGACAACTGGCGGTCAGCTTGTAGCACCAGCTGAAGTGGAGCAGCGCGTGCTTGGTGTAGAGGGTCCATCTGAGGACTGCTGCTGGCTGCATAAAAAGGAGAGCTGGAGAGGACGAAGCAGGCACTGCTGGTTCTCCTGGAGGAGCTGTTTCTCCTGGAGGAGCTTGTCACGCTGGCTTTCCTGATATAACTGTAGCTGTTCATCAGAGGAGCTTGGGACCCTGTTGTCACTGAGAATGGCTACGGTTCACTTTGGGGGAGCCCTGGTCCTCACCTTGAGCGTCGCTTCCTGGCTCTGGAGGGGGAGATGGTGCACTCTATTCAGTCTCCTGGAGGACTTGTCACGCTGGCTTTCCTGACATGAACTCAGCTGTTCTCACGGTCAGAGGAGCTCATGACTCGTGGCTGAGGATGGCTGTGCTACCTTTCGGGGGAGCTCTGGTCCTTACTTTGAGTGTTGCCTCCTGGCTCCAGTGTAGAACCGTCAGCCTGCTAGCACAGATCCTTCATCCTGCTGGCACAGACTTCCTAGCTGCCACCACTGACCTTTGGGCCTTCTTAATGCAGATCCGTGAAACAGGCCTGCATGAGACATTGTCGTGGCTCTGGGCCTCTAGTGGGACTCGTGGGGGCACTGTGATGAGCTCCAGGTCTTCAGCTGGACTTGTGTAGGATGCTGTTGTGGGATCCAGGCCCTCTGCTGGATCCTTTGGGTCTCTAGCATGTGAAAGGATTTCCTGCACTCCTTTGTACTTGACTCTGTGGGTGACTACTATAAACTAACCCTATAAATTACGTGTCCTGTATTAAACTGCTCCCCTTGCAAACCACGACCACAACAATATCCTTCCTCTTGCCCTTATCCACTTTGGGCTCCAAGATGAAGCACTGTGCTAGCTGCGCTCCCTGGGCCGTATTTACCGCATTATATTCGCTTGGCGTGTCAGGCATGCTACTAAGGAGGCTGCAGGAGCTCCAGAAGAGCTGCCGGTCTCAGCTGAACCCCCAGTGCCCCTCAGTGCCGCCGGGAGTCACACTGTCACACCCTCGCCCACCCCAGGGGCAATTTCACAGCTTCTCCTTCTTCCTCACTCAGCACTTCTCCCGCATCGCAAGGCTGAAGTCAGCTGACACTGTGTTTCCCAGGATACTTTGCCTTGTCCCGCCCCCTCATCAACAACCTGCCAAAGGGCTCTGCCTCCAACCTGACAGCACAGCCCAGGGGTGGCGACTCTCTAGAGCTCTCAATGACACAACAGCCCGCTGTGTTCGCCACCACCGGCCCGGATAAACTAGCCCTCACACATGCTAGATCTAATCCCTCCGCTTCCATCCCAGGGCGTGCCTACTCCCCTCTGTGGCAAAATGCTTCTGAAGGAATTTGGGTGGACCATCCAGGCCTTCCCGCCTTCGCTGTCAACTGCTCCCATGTCAGCTGGGCTCTGGCCCCTCCCTACGGCTGCCCTGTTCTCCAGGTCGCCACAAATCAGGGCCACGGGGCCCCTCTCACGAAGACCAGTGGCTGTTGCTCCGCTTTCAACTTTTTGGACCAGACAGCAGCAGCCCCGATGGCGAATCACTCTCCTCCTGCTTCCAGGGCTCAACTCGAAGCTTCCCTCCTTCCTCACCGGGGGCTCCTCCCTTTCCCCCACCTCATAGCTAATGCCTTCACAAATCCTCTTAGGTCCTCCTTCAAAATATACTCAAGATACGGCCACTTCTCTCTTTACCGTCACTGGCCCAGTAACTGAGATCCACCCCAAACAGACCTTCCTCCTGGCCGAACCCTGAACCCCGTTCTCTCCAGGCAGGCAGAAGGACACCGCTAAAAATGTTACTGCTGATCAGGAAAAGTCCTCCACTGCAGCCTGCAAGGGCCCCAGCTTCTCCGCCCACCACCATCCGGGCCCTCACGCTTTCTCACGCGCTCATCCCTGCAACACCCTGGCCTGTGTTTCCTCCATCTCCCAGCGCTCTTACCACAGGGTGCCACCAGCATCCTGCCCTTACCTCCTCATCCTAAGGCCTGCCCTGGGCCTCCTACCTAAACCCGGGCCTCCCCAGCTCGTGCTCTCTTCTGTCCTGCTCAACATCTCCTGCTCCTCGTAAAGGTGAAAGCCCCACATGGGCAAAGGCATCTCATCTGCGCTGTCTCTGCGTGCCCAGAGGAGCCTGGCCCAGGGTAGGCCCCAAAGAAATATTTGCTGGAACAATATGAGCGATGTCATGATTGCTGTCATATTTTGTTTAATACACTAAGGTCAAATTTACCTTTAGAAGTTTACATTCCTGTCTCTTAAAGTTACCCGTTCCATCTTCCAGTATATTGTGTTTCTTTCACTCCTCATGGAGCACTGATTAATCTCTATTTAAAAGTCACAGTGGATGGAAATTACACAGTAGCATTTGGCCTACAACATGAACAGGAATGTGATGTTTGGCTTAAATTCTTAAAATTTTTTGAATTCAATAAACATTCTGGTTGAGAGATAAGATTAGCAAGGTAAACAATTCTAGAGTGTTAATAATTGTCTACTAATTACTGCGAATGAGTAAAGATGTGCTTAGTCACACTGTAAATTTTTTTTTTAATGTTTTTCATTTTGTATGCATGACCAGGTTACGTTACTTATTAACCAGTGACTTTACAGTTTGTAGGGTTCTCAGTAATTGTTAAACTGAACTGAGCTCCAACAAGCCAAGTGAACACCTTAGGCTCTAAGAATTGTTGCTATTTTACATTAATTCCACATGCAAAAAAATTACAAAGAAAGAACCACAATTTTGTCTGATAATTCAAAATGTTACTAAATCTCCTGCAATCTTTGAGAGATGTTTCATTATTCTCCACCCTCAGTACTGGCAGATGACGCTGCAATAAATTTTAAACGTGTACTGACATTTAAAAATGCAGTGAAGGCTAATTTCATTTTTCAACAGAAAAAACTACACAATTTTTTTACAATTCCAAGATCAAGTTACATGCGCATAATGCACTTAATCCAGCAGGGAATTCTTAACAATAAAGCAGAAATCTGAAATTCAAATGAACAACTATTTAAAAAAAAAAAAAAAGACTCTCTTCTTTATCCTTAAGAGACCAGGAAGATTTTTCTTTTAAGACGACAAAGCAAAGGCTGAACGTGGTGGTACCTGCCTGTAATCCCAAGGCTTGGGAGGCTAAGGCAGAAGGACCTCCAAGAGTTGGAGACCAGCCCTGTCTCAAAAAAAAACAAAACAAAACTAAGCAGAGCTATTACCAAGTCCGGAGACAAAGTCTGCAGCAACTTTAGTAAGCCACAGGGAAAAGGGTGGTACAGCATTAAATAAACGGGGGGGGGGGGGGGGGGGGGGGGGGGGGCCGGGATGCAGCATAACACCGGGTGCAGAAAGCACATTATCCACCTACAGAGACCAGTGCTGTGTCCGTCCGGAAAGCACAGTCCTGTTGAATTACTTCCCAATGAGAGAGGGAGCATTTCATGTCCCTGTGGTACTTACTAGACAAAGGGGCTGAGTGAACGAGGGACCATGCACTTCCTAAGCCAAGAGCACAGTCGGGGCTCCGAATGCGCAGCTGCGATGCGCAGCTCACCCCATCTGAGGCGGCACTGAGGAGTAACCCCAACGGGCAGCCACGTGAAGTTAACACAACTTTCACTAAGGAAACCTAAAGTGATCCCTGTCCTCGTTTAACTAAACTCCACTACACACCAGGAAAAAGCAAAAGGAAGAGCAATCAGAACACACCCCACACGGGCTGTCTCCGTGAGTAAGGGAACAACGCGGAGACGAAAGCGTGGAAAGGAGTCGGTGGCTTTCCCCTCCCTGCGTCCCAGAAAGCAGAACCCTTCAGATGCAGCCAGGACCCTGTGCTTAAGGGCAGACCAAGCCGGCCCGGTGCAAATAAACACCTCTGTGTTCAATAAAATGGTTTCAGACCTGCCGCACCACTGACCCCTTGCCACACAGCCCATTTCCACCCTGAATGGCAGAACAAATGCGTCTGCATCCAGCCCCAGAGCCCCAGCATCACCCTTCGGCTGAGTGACCTTTTGTTCTTCTGAAGGCTGATCCGCTGGGAAAACATAATTGAGCGCTGCGTGCTTAGAACAACTTAATAAGACTCTCCTTGGGACGGCTCGTAATGAAGGGGGCATTTAATCGGCAGATGTCAGGGAGAGGAAAAAGAAAAGCAAAGAGAAGAACAGAATGATTTATTGCAATGATGAATTTTTGTAACTATGCTATGAAATACAGAATGAAAAATCTACACTGATTTTTGAGGCAAATAAGAAAAATGAATAAAATTTACTTATAGTAAATACAAGAGACATTATTAATATTTGTTATTAGTATACATGATAATTTATATATAATGTAGAAAATGTGACCAGTGAGAGATTAGGCAAAGACTGTGTCTAGGTGTCACCGCCGCAGAAATAAATTTAATCCCTGGGTTTGTTCTCATTCAACCTGCCTTTCATGAGCCGACAACAGCCACCCCTAGCTGGAAGGGATCTAAGCTGAAAACAAACTGAATTAAACTTGAGGGTATAAATTCTATGTTCACTAAAAAGCTCATTAGAAAACTACCCTGACTTGTAAGACTCAGCAGGTCCAGCTTCATAGAAGTTCATCTAAAAGGCAGACTCCGGGGGTCCTGCCTGCTCATAAGGTTCAGAAGCAGTTCCGAGGGCTGGGGATATAGCTCAGTGGAATAAGCGCCTGCCTAGCAAGCGCAGGGTCCTGAGTTCAATCCCCAGTACTGCCAAAAAAAAAAAAAAAAAAAAAAGAAGCAGTTCCAAAAGGCTAAGGATCACCAGCTTACTTCTTCTCTTAATGCTCATTGCCGGGTTGAAATACAGCATCTCCAAAAGCCACCTCTGTGGCGTGGGGTCTAGGAAGCTCTGCCACCTCCCCCTACCCATGAATTCCCTTCTTCTCTGTCATGAGGTTATTGATAACAGGTTTACTGGTCATGGCCTGAGTCGCTGCTTTGATTTTTTGCTCTGCTCATTAAATCATTCTAGTTCCTTACTGAATAAACCATAAATTCTTAGCCTGACACTCTTGGTTACTAGCAACTTGGCTCCAGTTTCTCTGCCCACACCTCCAGCCAAACGCAAATCCCTAGCACACCCACTTCCTGCACGGCCATGCTGTATGCCCACTGCAATGGCCAGTCTCCCCTGCGCATCCACAGCCAGTGGCACAAGGCCATGCACATGAGGGCATCCAGTGGGCATATTAAAAGAAGACAAGCCAGGTGTGGTGGCACACACCTATAATCCCAGAACATGGGAAACTGAGGCAGGAGAATAGCCTCAAGCGAATTCAAGGTGAAAACGAACCTTGAATATATTTCTTATTTGCTTCAAAAATCAGTATAGATTTTTCATTCTCTATTTCTTGAATTCAAGCAAATTCAATTCAACTTGGGCTACATAGTGAGTTCAAAGCTAGCCTAAATGACATAGCAAGACCTTGTCTCAAAATTAAAAAATTAAAAGAGGCTAAGGATGTAGCTCGGTGTGAAAGCCGTGTGTTCAATCCCTAGTGCTGCAAAAATAAAAATATTATATAAAATTACCTTCAGGCTATGTACATAATGGGATAAAAAATATGATATTTATGTATTTTTAAAAATCTATTTAAGTAAAAAACACATTGCCAGTAATATCCTCATTTCAAACACTTACCCCATCTTTCCTGTCACTTTACAGAACAGTTCTAGACATCCTCTTTCATGAGTGTCTTAGATGCGCTGTTGTGGCTGCCTCAGTGTCCTGAATCAATTGAAAACATTTACTTTGCATGGTCATTTTGACTTTGGAGCCAGAGTTCCCCCTGTGCCAGCGGCAGTGAAACAGTGGATGAGAACACACAGTGACCGTTTTATTTGACAGACACTGCTGCACCAGAATGATGTGTGACATGGACCGTTGTCATGATATAGAATAAAACTGCACTTCTCGGGCATTTTCTGATCATGCCATTTCTTAAACATTCTAATAAGCCTTTTTATTGCTTTTGCTCTTACAGCGTAGCAGATGCCTTTTCCCTTTTGTCCACCACAATCTCTGCTTTTTGAATGACCGACTTAAAAAATGAAGTAAAGGTGATGAACACTTTTGCTTGCAGGGTTCTATGCTGGGAGTGAGGGACCCGGTGACCAACAAAAACAAACCTTTAGTGCTCCTGGGTACAAACCATAGTGTTCCTGGACACAGACTCAGCTCACACAATTCCATCAAGGTCAAAAACACAATCACTATCACCTGGATTGATGCACTATTTCACATGAGGCACACTGGGTGATTTCCACGGAGAATTCTGACTTTGATCTGAGAATCATAAGCATAGGCCCCAGGTTTACCCCTATGATGTCGTTTCTGAAAACTTTAGGCTCCGAAGCAGCATGATCTTGACACTCCAATGAAATTGTCATAATGTCATATTAATGTGTTGTTAGTCATCCCCGAGTTATGGCACACTTGAAAGCACATCCCCTTGCAGCCAGAGCTCACAACCCACCGGCTACAGCAGACAAGCTGGAACTCGCCGCACACTTGCTAAGGTTCGAGGTGTGGCTTATCGTATTGGAGATCCTTGCCTTTCCGCTGGCTAGCACTTGGCAGCAGTCTTCACCGCATCTGTGATCGCACTACAGTATATAAAGTTTGTTTTGTTTTGTTTTGGTACCGGGGATCAAATTCAGGACCTTGCACTTGCCAGGCAGGCGCTTGTACGGCTGAGCTATATCCCTGGCTCTATCAAGTTTTTTTGAAACATTATGAATTTCACGTTTACCCTTTGGTCCCATCCCCAGTATATCTAATCAAGTGTATGAAAATATTCTAAAACTTAAAAAAGCCAAAAGTCTAAATTAATCCTAACCTTCCAATAATCATATATTTTCCTCAATGATATCATGAACAGTTCCTGGGCGCCCTTCCAGATTAAGCATATAAAGCATAAAACCCTAAAGCGTTTTTTTTTAAAGGTTTATTTTTGTTGGCCACTGGGTCCCAGCATAGAACCCTGTAAGCAAAAGTGTTGGTCAACTTTACTTCATTTTTTAAGTCAGTCATTCAAAAAGCAGAGATTTAGGTATACAAAAGGAAAAAAAAAGGCATCTGCTACACTGTAAGAAATTTTCAAAAGAGAGATCAGATCATCACCCTTCTAAATACATAAATACAGAAGATAAAAACAAATATATCTAAGCCAATAAAAAGAACTGGGCTGGGGATATAGCTTGCTGGCGTAAGCGTCTGCCTGGAAAGCACAAGGTCCTGAGTTCGATCCCCGGTACCAGAAAAAAAAAAAAAAGAACAAAGAAGATCCATGTGCTGGTGTGAGTATTTCTGAGTGAAAAAGAGCAAGCGCTGAAACTGTGTACTTAGTACGATTCTATTTGTATTTTAATTAAAGGCCACAAATTCACCATGTGTTTCCGTCCATGTGGGTCGCCGCTGGCTGCTCAGGAGCTGGGCTATATTCTTCAGAGCGATGGTCTCTCTCCTACTCAATCTTAGAACCGAAAAGTAGAGCCTTGTATTTTTGCATCCCCTTTGTAGCACAGTGACACACAGAAAAGTCATGCTATGTAAAAATTTGCTGATTAAAAGGATTTAGGATCAAACTGAGTTTTCATTATATGAGAAGAAGAATTTATTAGGTCTCTGTTTTCTAATCTAAGAACCCTGGGCAATTTCTTCGACTAGCAAAATACCTTAGACAAAAGGGCATTACTGAAGGAAACACACTTTTTCTGTACTACTGGTTTACATTTCCTTTACGATACCAAATATATTAGGTCCCCCCACCCCCCCATGAGCAATTCTCCAACTCGGTGCACAGTGACGGGCGCCCTCTAACTCAGCCATGGCACGAATGACCTGGGGTCGTTGCATCCATAGGTTAAGAGTTCAGTCCCGCAAGACTGCACTTCATTTCTAAAGCCAGTGACAAGAAGCAGGGCCCTACGATGTCCACGTGTCTGTCCCATCTGGGTACAAGTCAGGAATCTCTAAGACCCCTCCTGAGGTCCGACAGTGGCTCTCGTGGCTCACAGAACAGCAGCAACACACAGGCTTACTGGAGTGAAGGATGTAATAGAAAACACAGACGCACAGGTGACGGGGTGCACAGGGCACAGTCCAGAGGGGTCCCCCGGGCAGCGAAGCTGGGGCGAGCCACTCTGCAAGGGTGTGAATGTCCTCAACCCAGGAGGTCTCCACACCTTGTATTTTACGGACTTTTATAAAGGGCTCTTCACAGAGGCATAATTGATGGTTTATTTATTTATTTATTCATTCATTCATTCATTCATTTTGGTCTTTTTGAGACGGTCTCACTACGCAGCTCAGGCTGGCCTTGAGCTCACTTTGAAGCCCAGGCTGATCTCAAACTCTCAAGGATCCTCCTGCCTCAGCCTCCTGCTGGGATTACAGGCGTGCACCACCGCACCTGGATTGATGATTAATTTACCAGGCAGGTGCTTATTCCACTGACCTATATATCCCCAGCCCAAAACAACTGTATTTATTTATTTTTATTTTTTGCAGTACTGGGGATCAAACTCAGGACTTTATGCTTGCCAGACAGGCGATTATTCCACTGAGCTATATCCCCAACCCTTGATGATTAATTTAATCTCTAGCTCCTAATCACTCTACTGAAGACTGGGGGTGGGGAGTAAAGGTCTAAGAGTTCCAAATGTCCAATCATGACTTGGTACTTCTGGTTAACTGGACCTATCCTGAGGGTATCGAAGGGTTCATTCAAAGTCACCTCAGTGAAACGAAAGATGAGCACGCCTGTAATCCCAGCACTCGGGAGGCTGAGGCAGGAGGATGGTTGAGAGTTTGAGACCAGCCTGGGCTACAAAATGAGCTCAAGGCCAGCCTGAACTGCATAGCAAGACCCTGTCTCAGAAGGACAGACAGACAGACATAAAACCAAAGATGCTCCTATTATCAGGAAAATTCCAAGGGCTTTGGGAGCTCTGTGTCAGAAACTGGAGCTAAAGACCAAATATTAGAACAAAAGCTGTTCCTACCATCCCCATCTCTCAGGAAATTACAAGGGTTTCAGGAGTTGCCTGCCAAGAACCAGGGGCAGAGGCCACATTTACATTTCCTGTGATGTCATAGGCATGGACTGATGAGGCCCAGTTGTCATTCCCTAAAACAATACTTCCAATTCACCATTCAGGAGGACAGTCACCGTAACTAAGATGGTAATTACACTTGGGCAAATAATATAGCACCTTTCCTTAAACTTGGGCAAAGAACATAGCACCCTTTAGCCAAGTGATCCGAGCCATCCCAAAGAACCTTGATCAGGCTGCTATCCAGTAGAAAGGGAAGCAAAAATAGAAGCCCGTCTCTTCTATTGCTCCTCATGGAGATGACAACAAGCAGAGAAATACAGCAAGAAAGGAAGGGAATAAACCCACACAGGCACGCACAAGCAAAACAAGCAGAGCCTGAGGCACTGGAAAGATAAACAGGGAAAAGCCTGCTGCAACAAAAAGGGAGAATACTAGGGCCTGCAGAAGGAAGGGGGGACCAACTTACAACACACTGTCTTGCAATCTTTAATAGCAAACAAACCAATTAACTAAAAAGGAAAACTAGTCTCAGGGCTGAGCGCTGCCTTCCTGAACCAGTGCAGTGAGTGTCGGGGTAACTCCCGGCTGATGTAATTTGCAAGCAGAGGGTACACCCGCTTCTCACACTCGCAGCTCCCCTGCTTCACACAGACCCCCAAGATCTTCCCATAGGAGGCTATCTTGTGACTGAAACCCCTCCCCTCCTGTGCTTCCCCGGGCCACGTCCAGCATGGACACCAGTACCATGCTGGCCACCGCCAACACCTCCTCCACACGCACAGCCTGCCCAGGTAGCCTCCTCGGCTCTGGTGCCCACTTCCTCCCCGCCCTGCCCCTCAGGCTTCTGCACCTGCTCTAGGCTGTACCCCTTCCAGGGTCGGCCCATCTTTCTGCGCCCTTCTGACCCTCTCCACACAGTAAAGTTGGCCCCTCTCTTCCCTCTCTTGGATGATGCCGTGCTGCTCTGAGAATCAACAGTAAAACCCTTGACAGCACCATGAGGCACCTCTTCCCCAAGCGCATACCCGTGGTCCCCGCCAGCCGGGTGGAAGCCCCCATCTCTCGTCCCTTCTCGGTGACATCTAGCCATGCTCAGGTCCATGAAATGGTTGTTTGTTTAGTTTTTCTTTTTTTTTTCAGTACTAGATAATGAACCCAGACCCTTCTCACTGAGCTACATCCTCAGTCTTTCTTCTTTTTCATTTTCTCTTTTAACCTTTTAGTTTTGAGATAGGGTCTCACTGAATGGCTAGAATCTAACCTAAAATCCTTCTGCCTCAGCCTCCCAGAGTCCTGGGGTTACAGGCATGCACCACCCATCCCGGCCTCAATGGTTGCCTGAAGAAAACCAAAGTCACCGAGGATATAGCTCAGCAGCATAGTGACCACCTAACAAGCGCAAGGTTGTGAGTTCCATTCCTGGCACCACCAAAAAAAAAAAAAAGGAAACCAAAATCACCCCAAGTTTCTATTTGTTTTCTAGATTTGCCCTCCTCTCCCGTTTAACATTTTATCTCAATTTTTCTGACAAGATTAAAAGCCCAGGCTCTCGCGCAGACTACCTTTCTCTGACCCCCACTTACTGGCGGCACACTTGTCTTTTTGTACGGTACTGACTTAGACAGGAGGTCAGCAAACTACAGCCCACTGTCAAACTGCGCTGCTGCCTGTCTTTGTAAATAAAGTTTTATTGAAACACAGGCACACTTGTCTAGTTGTTGCCTAGAGCTGCTTTCACAACACAAGAGCACAGCCGTGTAGTTACAACAGAGACCACACGACATGCATAGAGACCACACAGCATGCAAAAAGCTCACTATCCTGCCCTACACAGTAAGTGTCTGTCAGCTCCCGGCATCTGCCATACTATGCTTACTCGGCACAAATACGGATCTTGTAAACATTATGCTAAGTGAAAGAAGCCGGTCACAAAGTACCACATAGAGTGATTCCATGTATGCGAAATGTCCAGGATAGGGAAACCTACACAGACAGGAAGTAGATTAAAAGTTACCGAGCTGGACAAAGGGGTTAAAACTGGAGTGGGATGAGAGCTACAGGGTGTGGGGTTTGTTTTGGGAGGTGACAAAAAATGATCTAAACATCCAATGAGGTAATGGCTGCACCTCTCTTACAATATATTTAGAAACTATTTAATTGGACACTTTGGACAGGTGAGTTGAATTTTTTTGAGACAGGGTTTGGCTATGAAGTTCAGGTTAGCCTCGAACTCGCTTTGAAGCCTAGGCTGGCCTCAAACTGGCAGTGATCCTCCTGCCTCAGCCTCCCGAGGGCTAGGACTACAGGCATGTGCCACTATGCCCCACCTATGAATTTTTTTTCTTCTTGGTGAAGACTGAAACCAGGGCCTTATGTACATCGGGCAAATCCTCCTCCAACTCCACTGGGACTACATCCCCAATCCGTGAGTTTACCCCAGACTATATTTAATAAAGCTCTTCCCTAAAATACTGGCTAACATCCAAGGTGGAGTGATTAATATCCGCCTGCGCATTAGCTATAGGCGCTGTGTGTCTGACTGTGCTTCTTGGTTTGCCAGAAGCCCCTCCCACCTGCTTTTCATGCTCTGTGAATTCAGTAAACATTTGCCAAGTGAATGATTAAATAGCTGGGAGAGGAGGGGTGGGGCTTTGTTGTTCTTTTTCCCCAGTCAACATAGAGATTTAGCTGGGGATATAGCTCAGTGGAATAAGCGCCTGCCTAGCAAGCGCAGGGTCCTGAGTTCGATCCCCAGTACCGCAAAAAAAAAAAAAAAAAAAAAAAAAAAAACATAGAGATTTAGGTGCTCAGTTCATTCAGAAAACTCGTGCCACGCGATCAGTGACGGCTACTCCGGGCCTTGGCATGTGCAGTCCAGCAAGTGCGTGTCCCCACAGGAAAGAGCCGCACCCTGCGTAAACACCTGAGACTTTCACACCGAGGCTTTGTTTCCAGCCTGCGCAGACAAATGTGAGGACCTGGGTGCTGCTGGCTTCTCCTCCTCCTTCCCTCTTCTGACTCAGCTGAGCTGCTCCGCGGGTACCTCTGAAATAAACAAACCTAGAAACCACGACTTCTTTTCACACGTGTTACTCCTCACTATTCTCTTATGCACCACAGAAAACTGAAAGCTCTCCCTGTGAGAATCAAAACACCAGAGCCTGAACGCCTCCCATAGGGTGTCCAGGGCCCCGACCACAGTCCGACGCCTTTGACCCCACAGCAAAAAAGCCAGACTGTGCAAGGAGCCGCTCTGTGATTACGAAGCCTGGTTCTCATCTCACGCTTGGGAACGTGAGCAGATCACCGGCGTCTGGGGCAGGCTTCTGGGTCCCCGTGCCGGGGGTCACACACCTCACTCTTTCTAAAGTGACTTGGACTCCTTTACGAATGTGACTTATTCTTGAGACAACAGATAGGAAGGGGAAGGGCCAGGCAAAATCAGTGATGTGGTTAGAAATTCTTGAGATACCGATCTAATGTGGCTCAGCGTTCACCAATTCACCTCAGGGGTATCCTAGGACAAACTGGGAGGGGTTCAAAGGCCACTGAAGCAAGGCACGCAAGGAATAAGTGAAAGTCAGAGTAAGGAACCATGCCTGACACTCCACAAAACCCTGTCAATGATGGGATTTAGTAGGCAGCCTATGGGTGGGGAAAAAAACCTGTCATTCCCAGAAGATGGGAGATTTCTATTCAATTATTTAATAAAAACATGTACTGAAAGTCTACTGTGTCATATAATAATACATCTGGTGGGGGAGAAATTCAAATCCAGATGTACCTGATTCAAAATCCATATTCTCTTAATTGTAGTTCAAAGTCAGCTGAAAGGTCAAACCTGGGGCCATGCCAGCAGCCACCTTCTCCCTCTCCGAACTCGATCTTCTTGAAAGAGCTGGGTACATCAGACTCCTTCTCTGACTTAGTCCCACTCACGTCTCTCTTTTTTTTTTTCAGTCTTTTTGAGACCGGGTCTCCCTGTGCAGTTCAGGCTGGCCTTGAGCTCACTTTCTAGCCCAGGCTGGGCTCAAACTTGCAACGATCTTCCTGCCTCAGCCTCAGGGATTACAGGCGAGCACCACCACACCCGGCCCCACTCACTTCTCAGAGGATGTTGTGTGTCACAGAAAACCCATTTCGCTGCCAGCCCTCCGAGAAGAAACTGAAAACGCATATGCAGCACACCCAATGACCAAGGTCACCCAGGCAGTAGTTCGCCATTCTCATAAATGTCTAGAAGCCAGTGGTGACCATGTTGAGCACCTCTTGCCATGGCAAAGGCTAACGTAACTTGTATGAATCTCATGATGTGTCAATAAATTTAGAATTAAAGTTGTATTTACACAAGTTCTCCCTTTCCTGAGGTGTGTGCACATTTTTGGCAGAATAGACACACATATATTCCAATCTTCCCTTCAGCCAGGCATCTGTCTCTCCAGAGCCTCAGGTCTACACGATTTTCCCCGGGGAGTCTCCGGTCAGTCATTCCATAAATACCTTTGCAGAACTGAGTCATCTTCCCTGGCCAAAGTCATTCTCCTGAATTTTTTCTTCAGTAATTAATTCCAACACCCCCTCTTCCACCCAAGAACAATCCTGAATCACCTTTGATACCTCCCTCTCCCTGACTTCCCAACACCCCGTCAACCCCCAAATCCCTGATGCTACTGGGCTTCTCTTTGTGCCTATTTCTCTCGTTTCCACAGTCATCTCCCGATGGAGACACCATGTTCTCCCAGGTGACCCTAAAGAGTCTCCGCCTCAGCTCATCAGCATAGACAGCGCCTTGCACTGCACCTGGGTGATTCCGAAAGCTGCTTTCCAATATTCTCTCTTCAGCCTGGGTGGAGTGCTTCTCCCTGACCTTAGCACGGTTCAAGCCCGCATCGCCTTTCACCTCCCGCATCCTCCCTCCCACTCCAGTCATCTGTCCCAGGAACACCCCACACCCTGCACCGGATCAGCCTCCCCATCTGCACTTCTTCATGTGCCCGGAGCTCGCTTCCACCCTCTCCTGCACATCCACAACAGCTTTTCGGAAGCACGTGCTCAGGGAAGCCCTCCTGGCTCCCCAGTTGGGCACCCTAACTGCACACTTCCAAATGACCTGGACGCCCCCTCTTACCCTCGCATTATGCTGCAGTAGCCTGTGTGCTTGTGCGAATCCCTGTACTCCAAGCTACAGTTAGAACATCATGTCTCCACTCTGCGCTTGGCACAGAGCCTTATGAACAATAGGCATCCTGTGCTGGTAACTAACACCAGGCGCAGCAGCGCACACAGGCAACCCCAGCTACTGAGGAGGCTGGAGCAAGAGGAGCGCAAGGTCAGTTTAGCAAGACCCTGTCTCAAAATAAAATTTCATGGGGCTCAGCACTTCCCAAGTTCAATCCCCAGGACCACAAAACAAGTCAGTGTTCATCATGAACAAGAAGACAAACGGGGCTCTGAAGATAAATGGACCTGCACTGAGAAAAGCCGCAAGGGTACTGCCCCCCATGGCTCTCACCTTAAGAAACCCCCATTTCCCTTCACAGGCCCGAGACCACCTCTCCTCCCCTCTGTGGCAAACTGTCTTAAACGTGCCAATTGTGTTACTACTACAGCATCTCCACATCCTGGCCTCCCCCCACAACCCCCTCCAGGTGGCTGATCCCGGCAGAGCGCAGGCACAGCAGTGGCACAGCTGTGGCACAGCTGTTCTCCTGACAACCACGAGAAAGACAACAACTTGATCACTGCTGTAGAGCAGCGCGGCTGCCCCACCCCCTTCCCCCACAATGCACATCTAGGGGCTTCCTTACACCTACCTGGCCCCTTCTCCATCCCCGGTCAGTCCGCCTCGTCCCTCGCCTACTCCTCCTTTCCTGCTTGACCTGGAAACACTGAAAGTTCCCAGAAATCTGCTCTGGCTCAACGCCCCACTGGTGACCCCACACAGGTTATCCTGGCTGCACATGGGAGCGCCCCAGCCACACACTTCCGGCCCCAGACCCTGCTTACCCCTCTCTCTGGAACCGCATGTCCCACACTTGGTTTCTTTGTAGAGCAAATAAGCATCTCATGGCTGTTACGACAAAAACAAACTTCTGACTTCCCTGAAACACAACAATCTGGTCCAGCACAATAAGTTACATCAACCACTCAACTGCTCAAGGCAAAACTTCAGAAACTACCCCTGACATCCCTTTCCACGCATCTCACATGGCCCCAAACCCACAGGGGTCCCAAACAGCCGCAATTCTTCATCCTACTACGACCCTGGTGTCACCCACCAGATCACCTCACCAGAGCTACCAGAGAAGCACAAAGACCCTCCTGCTTCTTTCTCCTCACTCCACGCAGCAGCAGCCGGCGAGACCTCAGGCTGGGGTTCTCCTCCGCTCAAAGCCTGCCAGCCGGGGCAACCTCGGCCTACAGTACTGCTCCTCAGGAGGCTGAGACCTGAGGGTCCCTGGAGCCAGGAGTTTAAGGCCTGCCTGCGCAATACTGTGAGAGCTTATCTCAAAAAATAAATCACACACATAGACATAAAGCCTTCCCCGCTGGGTATGGTGGCACATGCCTGGCATCTCGGCACTCTTGGGAGGCTGAGGCAGGAGGATTACAGGTCTGAGCCGAGCATGAGCAATTTAGCAAGATCCTATCTCAAAATGAAAACTAAAAATGGCCAGGGATGGAGCTCGGGGTGAAGGCCCCGGGGTTCAATCCCAAAGACAAAGGGGGAACAGGAATGGGGACTGGGGGCGGGCAGCCCTCCAGTGGTATCCAAACACACTCACCTTAGAGCTGGCGCTCTCTGCCTGAGCCAGTGCCGCCCCGCCTGCCTCTCTGATGCCAGCTCAGCTCCCTAGTTCTCACCTCGGTCCAGCCACGCTAGCGTTGAACATGTCGCCCCAGACCGAAGGGCTCCTACCCTGCTCCTGCACGCACGGCAGCTCCTTGTGCTGTCTCAGCCTCGCTGTGTCCCTCCGAAGAGAGGTGCTCTCCGGACTAGAGAAGTCTTCAGGCGCCACCACGGACACCCACCTGAACCTCCTGCTTAGCCTAGCCATGTGCTGGCGTTTCCTGCATAACATCCTTTGTGTAACTTCAACGCAAGCGCCATGGACTCACGCAGCGTGTCAAAGTTGTTCACTAGGTACTTTCTTAGCTTATACAGTGCTTGATCTGCACAAGGCATGGTCTCAGGAATCATTTGCCTGAACCCATCACAATCCTAAGTATGCGATAAAGTGGGAAATGTGGATTTATCTGTACTGTACTTGTGAAATATTTTGTTTTGGAAACATCGAAACCCATGCAAGTTCCATCAATAAAACACATAGGTTGGGGCAGACAGCAGAACTGTACAGAATTAGCTCCCACTATTAAAAATCCTCCTTAAGAAAAAGCCAACCATTCCAACGTTCTCAAAAGCTCTTCCGTGCCTCTCCAATTCGAGAAGCGTCGCCTGTGCGCGGCACTTGATCCCAGTGCCTCTCACCTTGTCCTTTGACACCATCGGTGCCATACATTGTGCAGTACAGCCAGAGAAAAACCACCAATGCCCGGGCACGGGTGCTCCGTGCCACACACGGCCAGAGCAGCGTGGGCTCTCCTGCCACCACTTTCCTCCTGCGCTCTTTCAGCACAGACCCTGACCCTCGATGACCAGGAGGAGTTATTCATCCAAGTCTGATGTCTCTCCTCCAAACACAGACAAGAACTTCATTAAGAACCTTAGAACGAACTCTTTCTCTCATAAATCACCTTTTTCCCCCCTCTGAAGATTGAGGGGGGTACTGAGGATTGAACTCAGGGCCTTCACAATGAGCTACATCCCCAGCTTTTTTTATATCTGAGACAGGCTCTCACTGATTTGCCAAACTGCCCAGGCTCCAACATTCAGTCCTCCTACCTCAGCCTCCCAGAGTTCTGGGCTTACAGGCAAGCACCACCACATGCAGCTCCCGGGTTTTTTAATCTACCACTTTTAAATAACTCTAAAAGTACCTGGTGGTAGTAACCACTGGCTCTCAATAATATATCAAAAACAATACTGCAAATATTATTGATTTTTACCCAAACTCCCTTGAACGATTGAGAAAAACAAAGTCATTCAGAGAAATTATAAATGCCAATGTGGAAATCAGATGAGCAAAGTAATGTTTTAGAGGCAGAGCCAGGCATAACGGTGCACACCTATAATCCCAACACTCAGGAAGCTGACACAGGAGGACAGTGAGTTCAAGCCCAATCTTGACTACCAAGGGAATTCAAGGCCATCCTGGACTATGCAATGAGACCTTTCCTCAAAGACCAAACAAGAGGACCACATTTACAAAGACCCCCAAATTTCAGAGTGTTAAATCACATTAAAGGGGCTGGGGATATAGCTCAGTGGAATAAGCGCTTGCCTAGCAAGCGCAGGGTCCTGAGTTCGATCCCCAGTACCGAAAAAAAAAAAAAAACACAACAACAATAAATCACATTAGACCCATCAAGTATTTATAAAGTAATGTCATATTAGCTTATTAACTTCCCATTTTCAAGGTAAGATTTTTCAGGGTTTTTTTCGTAATTCACTACTTCAAGCTCTGAATAATTACACCCTCCTACCCAATACTTATGCATACACAAAAGATTTTTTTAAAATGTTGTATCTCCCCTGGAGCTAATGAAAAAGGATTTTTATTTCTATAAGGAATGAATGAGATCTTTGTTACCCCCTTTAACAGGACTCTAAATGACCCCGGATTTATCTTGCCCTAGTTTTCAAAATGTAACTGACCCAGAATAATGTAAGCTTATCTCCAAACTCTGGACAAAAAACAGAACCAAAGTTCCCAGAAGCCAAAGCTGTGCGTACAACCTAGGAGAAAAAATGATTTTTCCTCAGAAACACAGCATGGCACGAACACCTCAAGAGCTCTTACTTTTTTCATTTAACCAGAATGTTTTTAAGATTAAAAAGCTTTCTAATGCCAACGCAAACAACCTCCTAAGAAACACAACAGAATACGATTAGCGGGAGCTTTCGGGAACTGTTTGTGTTAGGCACAATACTGGTGTGAGTGAGAACTATAATCTCGGTGTTATCTCCAGCTGTAACAATTACCCAACTAACTGCAACATCCCCCAGCAATGATTCACTTTTATGCATAATAACTGCACAGACCGAACTGGTTAGGGAAGCAAAATTATTATGAGCTGATATGTGTCTTTTTCTCACTCCTCGTTCATCATTTTAATGTAAGTTCCACACCAGGGACTTTGCTTCAGAGATCAGAATTTCACACAGATACCTCTGACTCATCCTGTTCTTCTTTCCAATTCTTCTCAGGGTTTCATTCACTCACAGTGGGACAGCTTTTCTCTGAGACACACCTCACCCCTGCCTCTACCTCCACAAAGCCACGCACCCACAGTTCCGCTCACAGTTCTACGTGACAGCTCTGTGATACAGAATCACTCTACCAATGCACCAACATCCGGGCCTTCTGTGATACTGAATGGGGCTTGTGTGACACAGAATTGCCCTTCTAATCCACCACCATCCAGGCCTTCTGCAATACGGAATGGTCCTTGTGCAATACGGAATTGCCCTTCTAATCCACCACCATCCAGGCCTTAGATTTCTATACTGGAATGGCCACTCAGTTATTCATCATGCAGCTGTTTGCTGAAGGCCTGAAATATTCAAAAACTTCACTGGCAACGAAGATATGGGAGTATCATGCACAGGGTACCTCGTATACGCTTGGCAGGTTGGCAAAGCAAAGGGTATCAAGGATTAGAGGAAACTCCAGGAGAAGAAACAGCTACATGGGACTCAGTTATAGGACAAAAATGCCAGGGAAACTCCAGCCAGAGTGAGAGGAATACATAACCAGCCTTGCAAAAACATGCTATATAAATTAGGTTGTTAATCTTAACCTTCCTAAAACGGAAACACAAAAAGATAACTCAAACAATATTTCCAGGCATACGCTGGGTGAATTTGTATGATGGATATCCAAATTCGGAACATGACCCAACAAAGTTAAGACTTCAACTGCTCTCATAAGGATGGTCAGATCTGCACCCTGGCCCGTGCACCTCATGAGCACAGGCAAACACACACGGAGGTACTTCCGGAAGTCACTTGGTCTATTTCCTTTGTCCTCTCCACATGAGCACACTGCACAAGCCTGGCCCTCCCCATTCGCTGAATAAAGGATAAAAGCATTGCACCTCACTACGATGCCTTTTACCTATCCTATGAAATATGGATGTGTTTTCTTTGACAGTAGAATTTTTTTAATTCACAGATAACACTGGATACTTTTGTTTGTTTTGTTTTTTTGTCATTATGACACAGGGTCTCACTATGCAGTTCAGGCTGGCCTTGAGCTCACTTTGTAGCCTAAGCTGGTCTTGAACTGGCAATGATCCTTCTGCCTCAGCTTCCTCGGTGCTGAGATTACAGGGGTGCGCCCGGCTAACACTGTATGTTTTTATCATGCGTAATATGATGTTTTGAAGTACATGTACATTGTAGAACGGATGAACCTAGCTAATGAACAGATGAGGTATCTCCTATAGTTACCATCATAACTTCTTTGTGGTGAAAGAACATAACATTCATTCTACATCTTTCAAAAACATACTAGAAAAATTAATTTTTTTTAAAAAATATAGATATGGTCAGGATATAGTTCATTGGTAGACCACTAGCCCAGCATGTCTGTGGCCCTAGGTTCATTCTTTTTTTTTTTTTTTTTTTTTTTTTTTTTTTTTTTGAGACAGGGTGGCCTTGAGCTTACTTTGTAGCCCAGGCTGGTCTCGAACTCTCTACCATCCTCAGCCTCCTGAGTGCTGGGATTACAGGCGTGCACCACCACAACCGGCGGCCCTGGGTTCACTCTTAAAAAAGCAATGTTATACATCATACATTATCATTAACTATAGTGGCCTTGCTATACAACAGGTCTGACATTTATTCTTCTATCTAATTATAATTCTGTATCCCTAACACAGATTATTTTTAATGTTACTAAAAATAAGCAAGCCTCCCTTCAGATGGAAGTCAGTAAGCAAAGAATACATTTAAGTGCAGTAATAATCTTACCAGGGAGACTCACATTTCACCACTGAGCCCTACCAGCTAATGATACCTGTCCACAAGACACAGGGTATGGGGGGGTAATCTTTTACAATATGTCACCTAGATGATAAGCACACTAAATAAAATATACGGGCACTCGTTGAAATGACACAGTAGCCAGACTGAACATACTTTTCTACAGGCCGGTACAGATGGTTACCCATTCACCAGCATCTTGGAAGGCCATCGTGAAAGGTAACTCCCAGGGAGGTGGCAAAGGTAACAGAATACAAGCTCCTTCCCGGTTCTGTGTCTAATTAAGGATAATAATCCATAGCCAGGCTGCTGTTTTTCCAAGGCACTGGCCTCTACCATCTCTGAAAACAAGGTCGTTTATTTTGGTTCCATAAATTCTGTCCTTTGTGACAAACAAATTATAATACTTGCTAGTTTAAAAAGATGAATCTGAAGAGACACTAACGCTGACAGTTTGGTCATTATGTGTGCTACTGTTCTGTCCCAAGGGGCTCATCTTTAAAAACATTGCCACTCCCTCGCTGATTATCTATATCCTATAGCAGCAAAGTCCTCCTGAGTCTTACAGCTTAACGGGTTTCCTATTGGTCCCACACCTTCATGTGCACTGCTGTAATCCTAGTCCAAGGGAACTAGGACACCCAGCCTCCAACACCCAGATATCTTCTGCAAGTGCTTCTTTTTTTTTTTTTGGTCTTTCTGAGACAGGGTCTCTTACTATGTAGTGCAGGCTGGCCTGGAACTCACTTTGTAGCCAAAGCTGGCCTCAAACTGGCAGTGATCCTCCTGCCTCAGCCTCCTGAGTGATGGGAGTACAGGCAAGCACCACCATGCCTGCCTGCAAGAGCTTCTGATCTGCTTTCTCCAACTCTACTCTCTTGGCCCTTTCCAGCTTGCCCATACCTCAGATCCAATGACTCCCTCCCCTCAGGCACAACTCTGATCACATATCTCTCATTCTCAAAACCTAACAGCTATGAACTGTCTAAAAGAAAAATCCCAGCCAGGCTTGGTGATGCATGCCTGTAATCTCAGCACTGGGGAGGCTGAGGCAGGAGGGTCAGCTGGGGTTACAGAGTGAGTTCAAGGCCAGCCTGAACTGCACAGTGAAACCCTGTCTCTAAAATACCAAAAAGAAAAAAAATAAAAATAAAAAAAATAAAAAAATAAAAAAATAAAATAAAATACCAAAAAGAAAATCCCAAGCCACTTAGATTTAAATTTAACTTCCTGAAGGATCTCAATCCCAGGAACACTTCTAGAAGGATTCCTCCTTCGGTCGCAAATTATATTGAATGGCAGAGAAAATCCCTTCCAATTTTAAAATTTTGTGAGACTTATCCACCTTGGTTCCATGGATATCTCCTTAATGGAAACCAAATTGACATCAAGGTTCTGCTTTTCTACTACTGCCCCATAAAGCAAGGTATTCAGCATCTCATCTCTATGTACATCATGCAGGTAAATCTTTCAGACTGGCTGGTGCCTGGATATCACATTTCCCTTGCTAACTAGGCTATAGTAGTGTTCCACTGTGAAGCATAACCTAGTTATAATTCAAAACACAGAGCCAGGCGT
>PVLD010021930.1:0-30374 GCA_004027595.1 Dinomys branickii
TAACAGATGCTGGCGAGGCTGTGGAGAAATAGGGACTCTATTACACTGCTGGTGGGAATGCAGACTAGTGCAACCACTGTGGAGAGCCATTTGGAGATTTCTCCGCAAACTAGGTCTAGAGGTTCCATTCAAACCAGCTATTCCTCTTCTGGGTATTTTCCCAGAAGATCTGAAAACATCATATCACTCTGATATATGTACACCCATGTTTATAGCAGCACAATTTTTTTTAAATTTTATTTTAAAGACAAAAGAATGGAGACATATGAACCAGAAAAGCCATAAACAATACAGAAAATACAAAGTTATAGAGAATATAGTAGGGAATTAGAACTGGATGTTGTATTACATAGTTTAGCAGCACAATTTGTAATAGCTAAAATGTGGAAGCAACCCAAGTGCCCATCCACAGAAGACTGGATTAAAAAATTGTGGCATTTTTATATAATGGAATATTATTCAGCTATAAAGAAAGACAGTTTTGGGGACTTTGTATGCAAGTGGTCAAAACTGGAGTCCATACTCATAAGTGAAATAAATCAGCAATACATGTGCAGGCAACATATTGTATGACTGGTGTAAGAAACCGAGCGTGGGAATATAAACTAAGAGACATGAAGGAAATCTATTCTAAAACAAAGAACAGATGGGACAAGGGAAATGAGAAAAGAAAGAGACAAAAATGTATGTATGTATATATGAATATACATATATGCAGGAGGGCTAACATGGTTCTACTATTGTATTATATCACTTAATGCTAAGGAATAATCGATGATGGGTTATTTGATCAATCTTGTATGTCTGTATGTGTTATCCTGAACACACACTTTGAAGATATCAATATGCAAAGCAGCAAGTATTGGTGGTTTTTTTTTGTTGTTGTTGTTATTGTTGTTGTTTGCCTGTTTTATTGTTTGTCTTTGGATTTTTGGTATTAGTGTTTTTTATGTTGTTGAGACGATTAATTGTCTGACTTATTTTGCATGTCTGTATATGGGTTCATATATTTACACTTCGAAGATATCAATGGATAAAGAAATAACCACTGTTGAGACCATGTCACCTTGTCTATAGATTAGTTGTGATTGTACTATTTTTTATGCTAATTGGTGTCTGTTTGTTAATATGTTTTTGTACTTTTATTTTTTTAAAATTCAAAAAAAAAAGGAAATGAACATGGGAGCCCTTCTTATTCAAGACAGGGTCTGTAGACCAGCAGTATTGATATATTCTTGTTAGAAAAGCAGAATATGAGCCCCACCAATCACAATTTGCATTTTAACAAGATCCTCAGGGATTCACGGGCACATTAAAGTCAGAGAAGCATTGCTGTAAGGCTTTGGTTCAGTCTCAAGTCTGGGTACATGTTAGAATTAACAGTTCCTGGGCCTTGCTTTGAGGTTCTGATTCAACGGCTCTGTGCTGAGAATTAGGCATCTTTATTTTTCTTTTTAAACAGCCTCCCAGTTGATTCTGATAGGTAGCCAGCATTGTGTAAATCAGTCACCCTTAAATCTGAGTATTGGCATTATCTGGAGGGCTTGTTGAGACCTAGGAATCACTGTGTCTCACCCAGGTTTTCCTCTTTCAGTAGGCTGCTGTGGAGCCCAAGAATCTGCATCTCGGGGCTGGGGGTATAGCTCAGTGGAATAAGCGCCTGCCTAGCAAGCACAGGGTCCTGAGTTCGATCCCCAGTACTGCCCCCCAAAAAAAGAATCTGCATCTCTACGAAATTCTCAGGTAATGTTGCTGCTGTCTCTGCAGAGGCAGGAGGGATCCCTGTGTAAAATCCCAGAGGAAAATCAGCCTCAGACTCAACAATAGATTATGAGCTCAGAAGAAGAAGAAGGGAAGGAGAAGCACAGGGTAGACATGGGAGGCAAACCAGGAAGTCTCTTCCTGATGTCTTTTCTGCCAGATCATTTGCTTCTTGAGTTTTTATCTTGTTTCTGTGCCCTCTGGCAAAGTCCCACAGTGTTCCACATTCTCAACAATCCCTACTGATGAAATTTATATCTGATCACATCATGTCTCTGCTTTGGGGGCTGTCCACAGCTTTCAAGGAAAAGCTCAAAGTCCTTAGCTCAACACACAGGGCCGGTGTGAGGGGTCACTGGGTTCTTTCATCATGCTGATCACTGGCCCATTTGCTTCAGGCATCGCAACCCGCTTGCCAACCTTCGGTTAATTTAGTTGTCTTCCTCCCCTGCCTCTGCAGTATGTCTTGAGCTCTGTTCTTCATCATTTGATTCCTATTCAGCAAGATCAGATGTGGCTCAGCTTAGACATTGCCTCTCTCTCCAAAACTACCTTGAGGGTCAGCCTTCCTGCCCTTCAAATCTAATGATACCACACCTTTTCACCGCCACTGATTTAATGATCAGCGTCTCTCCCTCTATGTGGGCTTCCTTTGAGCAGAGTACTGAGTCCTGATTTTTATACCTCTAGTACTTAGTATAATACCTGACCGGAGCATGTGTCCACACTATTTTGTTGAGTGAAGAAACAAGCTGGTGAATGATGGATGTGAGTGCGGATATATTTTAGAACCAGTGCCCCCATCTTTTGGCCCACAGCTGCCTCCTTCCTGTGAGTGGTCTGCTCCTTCCCCCACCTAATCATGTCCATGGAGAACACCAACCAGCTGGTTACTTCTGCGATGGATTATTTGGTACCTTTCTCTTCCATGCAGCAGGGTGACCACCTTGCTCCAAACCAAAATGGTTTAGGACATATGCTCTGTTCAGAATGGCAATTTTTACATTGTATGGAGAGCTAGCACAGTGAAGGGCAGAAAGCAGAAGCCTTTTCTCCCAGCTCCTATGTGTATGACTGACCCAAACAGTGAGTGACAAGCACAGCCTGCCTGCACTGCTGCATGCTGGGAGTCAATTAATCCCTGGGCTCTCAAGGATCACACTGTGGTCTTTTGATCCTGCTACCAACTGGCCAGCTTCTTGATGGGACTCTCAATGCACCAAATAGAGGAAATTGCCCAGAGAGAGGGACAGGGAACGCTTAGTAGAGAAGACCAAGGACAATGCAATATTGCCTCATGGCTAAAGTCTCTTAGATTTTTACAACTGACACACAAACTTCTCTTTCTTATGACTGTGAGATACTTCCAGGGAAGGAGAGTAGCTACTGGTGAAATACCATTGTCCACAGAGAAGGGACCCAAGGGTCGGCACATTCTCACACAGTATGAACCAGTTGATTTGAACCTAGCCTGATTTGTTTCTGGCCCCCTCACCTGCCTCACATGATATCTCAAACATGTACAAACCCATATGGAGCACAAGTGCAGATTATTCTTCCAGTGGAAGGGCAAAATAGCCAGCTGATGACTAGAACTCAGCAGGGACCGAGTCGGATGAGTCAGGGTCAGCTTTTTGAGGTAGGAGAGCTGTTCTGTGTGTCTGGGACAGCAGGAGGCATGACAGGCAGCAGGTGAGGAGGAGCGTAGTCTAGTGAGAGACACGCAGGTGCATGGGGGAGCAGCACACCTTGAAGTGGTGTGTGGTGGACGGGAACAATGAGACTGGGGTCAAGATGGGCTGGAGAGGCCAGGCGACCAGTTTGTCTGGTGAGTGTCATCTCCAAGGTTAGAACTACACATGCATGTGGGCAGGGGTGTGGTGCGGTTATGTGGGCATGTGTATATATGCATGCATGTGTGTCTGGGTTGTGGATATGCAGGGCACGCTAGTGTCTGTGGGGCATGGGTCTGTGTGGGGTGTGTGTTGGAAGGGTATGTGCATCTGTTCAGTGGGGTTCTGAGCACAGCAGAAAATTGCCAGCTATAGGTCTCTAATATTTTCCCTTTCTTATCTTACACACTGCCCAGAATTAACCTCAACCTTAATCTCACATGTAGGACTATGAAATGGATTAACTACACCAGCAGACATGGGTGTTTTAGCATGCAAATAACTCCAGGTCAAGTTTTGCTGCACTGAAAGGCTCAGCGTTGTTGGGCTGGTCCTTTCTGTCTCTCAGCTCTGCTGTCCTTGCCATTGAATCCCATCCAGGCTCTGTCCACATGGTGGACACACATGCCCAGGCTTACATGCTCCCAGCTTTGGGTTTAGTGGAGGAAAATGTCTTTTTCCAAATTGCATCCCACTGGGAAGGTTTAGGTTGTGTGGTCCATTTCTGAATGCAGCCCTCTGCTGGCAGCTCCAAAAGGCATGAAAGGATGTGATTTCTACAGGAGAGAAGACTTCGATTGACTGCCTGAGTCACATGCTTGTCTTTTAGCAGAGGGCCTGAGGTCAACTACCCCAGAGAGAGGACCAGTTCCCAAAGAACTTTTGGGAAGCTGGTGCTGGGTTGTGTAACTTGGGTTTGGGCTCAGATACTATGAGCAGCATTCCACTTAGGAAAAAAACAATTCTTAAATAATCTTCCTTCCAGGCAATTCTTATGAAACTATTCCTTTTCCCAAGAGCCAGCAATGGCTGCCCATTCCCTCTATTGTGGAGCCTGAAACTCCTCAGTTCTTCAGTCAGTGGCTTCATTTATATCCTCCCAGGCCTGTGTCATCAAGATCCCGTCCCGCTCTGTGCCTGTTCCAGACCATCCTGGAACCCACACCTTGTCTTTATTTCTTTTATTCCCTTCTCCATCTGTGATCGTCTCCCACATACTCTTGCTGGAACCAATTTCTTACCTATAAAACCCAAGCTGAAACTCCTCTGTACAGCACCACCCATGCATTCTGCACTTGATCTTAGCTGAAAGGCCAAGACGCGGTCACCCATGTGTTCTGGAAAGGACAAAAGAGGCTTTGGGTCCAGCCTAGGACCCATATTGCTGGGTCTGTGTTCACATAGAAGCCTGTGATTTAGGCATTTTCTGCAGATGCCTTTTCAGATTACAGAAAGATTTAGATAAATCTTTTAGATTACAGAAGTAAGTTCCTGGCCACCCCCTTCCCACAGTGCAGAGCCAGGCCTTCTATTTCTCTGATAACTGGCATAGGTCTTTGTGCACAGTAGGTGCTGTTCAGGGAAGGTGAGGAAGGAGTCCCATGATCCGATGAGTTTTCTGAGGCCTGAACCCATCAGCTTTACAGTTATGAAGCCTATTACATATCCAGAGAAATACCATTTCTATAGAACAAGCAGTGAGGGTGTTCAGGAGGTATCTTCTATCTTCTTTTGGACAGAAATTACAAAGCAGAGAAAATGGCCCTCACATCACAGTGGGGCACAGGGAATTTCCCCATCTAGTCTCTTCCATCCCTCACTCAGAGTGGTCTGCCTGGCCCCATAGCAGCAATCGAATCTGTGTTCACTGGCCACCTCACTTGGCCTCATCCTTCCTCTGTGTCTTTAAGAGCTGTCACCTGGGGACCGGAGTGACAGAAGGCAGTAGATTGTAATGAGGGCTGCTTTTACATCCTGGCTTGTTCAGCCAGCTATGTGCTCCTGGGCAATTACTCAGCCTTTTTAGCCTCAATTCTGCACCCAGTTTAGTCTGATGATGACAACGGTCTCCCCCTTGTAAAGACATTGCTTGAATTCAGTTGGGTCGTATATGAAGAGCCTAGCAGAATCCCTGCTAGTGAGGTCTCCTCAGGATGGGCTGTTATTATTTTATGTATGACTTGATTTAAGACTGTGGGTTCTAGAAGGATCTCAGCTTAGAAGTTTCTCCTCTGCAAAGCCTTCCTAACTTCCTCTGTCTTCTTAAACTCCTCAGGCCCCTCCCAGGCTCTGTGATGCTCTCTGTATTGACCTGTATTCTAATCACCTGCTTACAGCTGTTCATCCTCTACAATCATGTCAGGGAACCTTTTCTTTCACATGCAGTGAGTGTTTGCAGAAATTATTATGTTGAAAGTAGCTTCTCCTGCCCTGCTCTTCTATTTTTAAATTTTAATTTAATTCATTCATTTTTAACACAGGCAATCCCTTCCATGGTTCAAAATTCATGATAAATATACAGTAGAAATTCTCCCTTCTTTGCCTTTCTCTACCCCAGAGGCAAACAACGTTATAATTTTTAAATTGTGTATCCTTCCAGAACTATTATATATGTATATACACAAAGATATGCAAATATTCTGTTAATGTTCTTTTTGCACGTTTGTTTTGATGACTTGTCTGTGTAGCTGATATAGTTGTGTAGCCCAGGTTCTGGAGCCAGACTGTCATTTCCCACTTCTGTGGTTTGGAGCAGGTTACTTCTGTGTGTCCTACTTTCTCATATGTGAAATGCATATGTAGCAGTAGCTGTCCTATAAGTTTGTTGTGAGGAAATAAACACGTGTGGCACCTGGTGAAGGGCACATCCCTAGAGTAGGTGTTCAGAGATGATCATTATTATTATGGACTGCCATTCATTCTGTGCTTACTGCAGGTAAGGACTACGCTGCCTCCTTCAGTCATTGATCAGCCAACAACCCTGGGAGGCAATGACTGGGGTAATTGATATCTGGCCTAGGGTCCCTTAGGCAGCAAATGTCAGAGATGAGACTTGACACTGAGTCAAGCCTCTTTTGGAGGGGGTTCCTGGAATTGAACTAAGGACCTTGCACTTGCCAAGCAAGGCGCTGTGCTGCTGAGCTGTATCATATTCCCAGCCTGATGGTCTCTTGAGGCACCTTGCTCATATCCCATTGCGAGGGCCATGTGCCGTATACAGTGGCTACTCAGTGAAAGATGACTCCTTTAAATCTTTCCTTCCCAGTGCCTTTTGTTTGTGTTTTGAAGGTATCCGTTTCTGAGTAGGATTGTTGATGCTCTAGAGATGTCCTGGTTTGACCTGAAATTCAGCCCAGCACCTTATGCTTAGAATTTGCAGTTTTTGCCTGGCACCAACTCTAAGGGAATCTGCCTCCCAATTATCATTTCTTTTCCTCATGTTTATATCAGCAGAAATGAAGGGGAGAAAAACCAGCCCTTAACTAGGATTTTATTACCCACTGACCTCAGCCATCTCCATCTATTTCTCTGGAGCTCTGCCCATTAGTTGTCAGGGCAACCTGGTGTAACTCCCCTCTGGCTGCAGTCGGCTGAGTTTGGTTCTCCCTTGCTGCCTTACTGGTGGGGCATTGCTGCCTTGCTTCCTGGCTCCAGAAGCCCTGCTGGGCGCGGCCCTAGAAAAGTAAAGCAGGAGAATGAGATGTGTTTGGGGAAGAGACAGATAACTGCACAGCCCCTTATTCTCTGAGAGTAATTGTAGCCTTCAGTGTGGTTCATGGGTCACTGATGAAAATCATGAAGTTGAACACAGTGCAGAAGTGCACACCCGGGAAAGACAAGCTGAAGTGGTTCAGCTGGATGGGAGCTCTGCTCTGTCTGGTTGTGAGTCCCTGAATCTACCCCGGATCTGAGATCTTCTCTCAGACCAACTCTCTGCCTCTCCCTGTGTCTGAATTTCCTGAGAAAAGGAGCATAACCTTCTGCACTTTCCCTCCACACACTGGCGTGGTTCTGTTTCCACGTGAAGATTCTCACAACTTCCTTCCACATGGTCCACTTTGCCTTTTACTGCTGTGCTCTGGTCTCTGGAACACTTTGCTTTCTTCCCTTTCCAGAGTTTAGAAATATTTCTCAACATATGCTTCCCCATTAGCAACTTCTCTGCCTGAAAATGTGCACAGGTTGCCTTTGTCTTCACTTTGCCCTATTAACACTAAAGCTATCTGCTCAACTTATAGGTGCTTGTGGACACCTTCTGCAAGTCCAATCCAAACAGGTGAGGATGGAGCAGGCACAGTTCTTGCTCTTGAGGGGCTCAAACTGAGCTCTGGCACAAACATATCAAAAGTGATTATGATGCACAGTGTGGGTGATAAAGTAGCAGTGAGTACAGGGAGCAAACCCCCCAGAACCAGGACTTTAATATTTTTTATATTTAGAACAAGTTTACAAACACACATAGAGCATTACAGAGAAGTAACATTTTCCTTAGGACCCAAACGATAGGGAACAGATTTCTGGTTGAAAAAAGAGGGAAGAGAGAAGTGTAGCAGACAATTATTTCCTGGATTTTTTTCAGTTACATGTGATAGAAACCTCTGAGGGAAAAAGGACTAATATAAGCTCATGCTGTGGGGAAGAGGGTGTGGCTGGAACATGGTGTTCAAATAATATTATTGAAAATCTCTGTTGTTTTCCTAAAGTTACTCCTCTCTCTATGGTCTCTCTTTCTCTCAAACTCACAAAGACAGGGGCCTTGTTAAATCCATCTTTTAATTGGTTCTGTATATAGTCACATATCTACCCTCAAACACCTCCTCTGTCCAGAAATATGATTTTGTTATAATCAAAAAAGAAACTCTTCTCTCAGACGTGAAATGACTTGCTGAGCAGAGGAAGAACAAGTTTTTCCAACAAGATTTCAGATAGTAGCAAAAGAGTGGGGTGTGGAAAGGGCTAATGAGTTTAAGGAACACCAAGGTGCTTCTTGTGTTTGACATGCAAGGGTTTTCTGGGCATTGCCAAATTTTCAGGGTGAGTAGTCCACATCTGTAGCTCTATTTCTTCCTGCAGTAGCCTTCTGCATTCTAGAGTTCCCTTCACACTCTACTGAGTTGATGTTCTATAGGGACATTAGGAATTTTTTGCTCCTACTTTGGACTGAATGTTTTTCTTCCTTTTGCACACAATTCATGCATTGAAGCCCTAACCCCTAGTGTAATGGAAGTAGAAGGTAAGGTCATTGGAAAGTAATTAGGTGAGGTGATGGAGGAAGAATTTCATAATTATGTTAGTGCTCTGAAGAAGAAGCAGGAAGAAGAGGAGGAGGAAGTGGGGAAGAAGAAGAAGGAGGAGGAGGAGGAAAAGGAGGAGGAGGAAGAGGAAGAGGAAGAGGAAGAAGAAGAAGAAGAAGAAGAAGAGAAGAATAGGAGGAAGAGGAAGAGGAGGAGGAAGGGGAGGGTAAAAAAACCAAACCTTTGTTTTTATTTTAAAGAGAAAGAGGATAAACAAACAATGAAACCGAGTTTTGAAATATGTTATTAGGACAGTTACAATAGTTGATACATGGCGTATTGTTATCTTCATATTAGCTAATCAGAGTACAAGATGTAGGTGCGACATCTTGTCTAAACAATATTAGCACAAAACATTATTTTCAAGGAACTAAGAAAAGCCATCTGTAAAACTCTCCTAACTATCTGATGTATACATATATTTTTTTCTTTTTCCCTTTATTCCTTTCCCTTTTCCCTCATCACAGTTTGTCTTTTCTTTTGCACATTTCTTTACTAGTTTACAATATCTATTGTACATAACAAACCAAATGTTTTCTTCTCTATTATGTGAAGACACAGTGAGCATCCTCCCAACCAAGAAGAGAGGTCTTCTCAGGAATCCAACCATGAGAGCACCCTGATCTTGAATTTTTCAGCCTTCAGAGCTTTGAGAAATAGTATCTATTGTTTAAGTCTCCCAGCTCATGCTTTGTGATATTATCAGTCTACTTTTCTTTTGACTAGTGTTATGTGTCTTCTTTATATTTAAAGTGAGTTTCTTTTAGGCAGTTGTAGTTGGGTCTTGATATTTTTATATGATCTGATAATCTTTTCCCTTTACTTGATGTTTTTAGCCTATTTACATTTAATATGATGGTTGACATAGTTAGGATTTCCTCTCTAGGTTTCATTTTAGATTGTTTTATTAATTTTTCTTTTGTTACATCTAATCTGCCATTAATTTTGTCTGTAGTTATTGTATTTTTAAATCTCAGAATTGATGTTTTTATCTCTAGAAGTTTGTTATACATCTTTTAAAATATCTTTCATGATTAATCTTTTTCTTTATTGATGTATGGAATACAGTTATAATGGCCCCACTAAATATATTCTGTTTTACCTCTGGGTCATAGTAATCGATTACTTTTCCTGGTCATTCCTAGTCATATTTTCCTGTTTCTTTGCATGCTTCCTTGCTTTTTGATTGGGTTACAGAAATTGCAACATTGTTGGATGTTGGTTATTTTTATATTTATTTAAATATTCTAAGCTATATCTGAGATGCAATTAAATTTCTTAAATGTGGTTGGGTCATACTTGTTCTAAGATTAGATAAATCAGACCAGAGAAACATTTAATCTATGATTCATTTTTCCTCAAAAAGACCCTACTGAGCATGCTACCAAAATGTTTTCCAATCTAGCATTATTCTTAGGCCCATGGGATCACTGAATACTGGTCCTTTTAATCTTTTTGGAAGATTCTTTCCCTAATTCAGGAAGTTTCTCACAAGCACCTGCTTATTAGTACTTTGGTGAACACAGATGAGAACCTTCTGCATTATCACTGTGGGTTTTTTTCTGTTTTCTCCTCTCTAATAATTTGGTAGTCTGATAATCTCATTGTTTTGTTCTCTCCAACTTTCAACAATGTGTCCTTCACTTGAAGAGTCTGGTGGTCTCTACCTATGTTCTCCCTCTTTGCACTGTGACCTGGAATCTTTTGCTGTAAGCTTGGGTCTTTATGAGACTCCTTTGATGTGTTTGTCTCACAGTGTTTGCTGACTTTTGCTGCCTGATATCCAGTGTACTGAAAATGATTGTTGAATATTTTTTGTCTATTTTTTGGTCATTTTAGCTGGAGCACCTCTATTACCTTCTTTTGGCTGGAAGTGTTAAATTCTTCATTATGTTTTTATTCATGTAGCCACATTTTTATCACCACTAATTCTAGTCTCATTAGTACCTGCTCTCATTTTATTGTGTCCTGATTTTTTAAAAATGCTACTGAAAACATTTTTAAAGACTTTAAATAAATTTGATACTTTATTATCAGGTATAAGATCTTAAATTTATTGAGTATTTTTCTTTACATTTAATAGTGTTGGCATTCCTTAGGTTTACAGTAATTTTCAGTTGTATATTGTTGATTATGTCTCTTTCACATATTCAGAGTTGCGACAGCATGTGGGTAGAAAGGTTATTGCTTCTCAGTCCTAACACTTTTGAGGGGATTGATCTCATGCTAATATCACTTACAGTGACTCTCTACCCATATACTTAACTCTACTGAATTTTTTGTCCACAAGTTTGGTTTTGTGTGGCAATAGTCCATCCTCTTCCTGTATAGGTCTAACTTTTGACTCCAGACAGGAATCATAACAATGATGGTTCATTTCTAAACTTTTACTTCCATGATTGATGAAGTGTCTTTCGCCTCTATCTGTTTTATGGGCTGACATCTTGTTCTCTGGCTTAGAAATTCCCTTAATTTGGTCACTGGATACATGTCTCCATAGGTTTCTGCAATAACATCATGTTTTAAGATACAGTAAACCTTGGATTTCAAGTAACTTGTTCTGTGAGTGTTCTAAAAGATGAGCAAACATTTCTAATAAATTTTAAATTGATACATATGAGCGATGTCTTGTAATACAAGTAGTATATAACACAGAACATCACATGATCTCAGCTGAGCCAGTGGTTCCCCCCTTTCAGTGTGGGTGATCATCTTCCAACAGCAAGAGGTTATTGAGGAGAATTTACAGAGGAGGAGGAAGAGAAAAAGTGGAAGAATTTTTCATTTCAAGTAAATTAGGGACATGTGTAAAATATGGGAAAAAGTGCAAAATTTTGTAGGAAATCACCACCTGGATAAGGTGGCAGCAGTGAGAGCAATAAATCTGTCTGAGGACAATGCGATGTGACATTTCCATGAAATCCTCAAAAGGAAGCAAAACCAAGTGTCATTGCATAAGTTCCTTGTTAAAGTTGCACAAAAAAGCAAAAGATTCCATTGAGCCAACAGATAGCAATGATTTCATTAGTGATAGTGAAAATCACTCTACACAGTAACCCTCTTCTCTCTGTCTCCCTCACACTAGCTGCGAAAATTTCAAAGGCAAGTGCTGGTTAATTTGTTTGTTTTTCTTTCTATTTTGTATTTTCTTTCTATTTTGTATTATATTATGGTTTTGTGATCTCTTTATATGAATATTTTTGGGGTTCATTTATTAATTATCTGAGTTTCCATTATTTCTTATGGGGAAATTTGCTTTGCTCTACAAGTGCTTTCTATTACAAGCATGTTTGGGGAACAAATTGTGCTCATAGACCAAGGTTTTACTCTGTGTTTTTCTGCTGTCTGTGCACTAATATAAGGAAGAAATGTTTGCTCAGCCTGCCACCATAAACATAAGTCCTCCTTAGTGTCTGTGACACAGAGGGTGGCTATTTCCTTCCATTTGGGGGGTCAGCTGAAGTATTTGATATTTGAAGCCTCATAGCTGACTCTGTGAGGAACAGGATTTTCTCTTGCACAAACTTTTATCCATTTGAAAATCCCGGAAGCTCCTTGCTTCTTCCCTTTCCCACCTAACTCATCTGTGTGGCTTACCGTGTCTGCCATTGTCTGTCCCCGTTACACCTACAAAACTTGGGTAACTCGTAGGCAGTCTGGGTAGTTATTACTGTATAGTGGTCTCTCCCTAGACAAAGAAAATTTTACTGTCTTCTTGTTTCCTTTTTGTTGCATTTCAGAATTAACTTTTGGCTTGATATATTAAAAAATGGATGAAAAATCTCAAACAAGTTATATCAGGCATAATTGACATGAAACTCCACACAGGAACTGATGCAGCGTCAATGGATGCACTTTCATTACGGTGTCTATAAAACACACTGCTTAGCCATGTTTTCCAATCTGAGTTAGAGTCTTTTCCCTTTGTCTGTCCCCATTCCCAATTTCAATACACACATTCATGTCAGGAGTCTTTAAAAATTCTCTCCATGCATTTGTCTTCTCTTTTGGCTAATTTATTAGCCATACATGAGGCACATTGGTTCAATGTCCTTTAAATCTACTCTGTCTAGCTGACCTATCAGAAGAACCTCGCCCCACACAGGGGAGATAGAACAACACCTTTTCCTGGCTTGATAATCTATCTTCAAAACAGGTAAAGTCAGATTCGGCAGCTTCCAGTCCTCCTCTTCCATTACAAAGCCTGAATTCAGTGAAAGTGGGACTGAGACCAGGCAAATCTGCCTGACTTGGGTGCTGTTTCCTGGTACTGGGGCTACCCCAGTCATGACAGCCTCATTTCTTCTTTTACTCTGAATTTCGCCGCTGTAGGCAAATAATAATTCTCAGCAGCTCCACTTCCTAAATCAGGTGGCTTTTAGAAGGCTGTCTCCATAGAAGGAGCACTAATTCTTCCAAATCATGTATTCACAACATGTAGAAAAGCTAAAAAAATCTTACAGGCAAATTTAAATTAGCTTATAGACAATGATTCCCTCTACTTAGCTGCATGTTGTAGAATAGACCTCTGGTTTAGTTTGAAACTTGTCATTTATTTCTTTGCTCAAGGATTGTCTGCTCAGTTCCCAAGCAATACAGAATATCTTTGTGGTGTTTCCAATCATTCTTTCAGTATTCTTTTCATTCATCTGAAAATGGATTCTTTTCCCACCAGGCTTTGAAGGTGAGTGCCTGTGTGGGACAGCGATGCGAGGCCGTCAGTTGCAAGGCTATAAGAATTCCAGAGAGGAGCGCAAGTTGGATTCAGTCGCATATTGATTTTCAGCCTAGTAAATTGTGGCTGCTTCGTACAAGGGTAACAAGTACGCTCTGCTTTTCAGAAAGAGATGTGATCAGCTTTTAAACAATAAAGAGCAGCACTGCTGGGCAGAGTGATTCGATTTAAATCCAGATGAAAGCCGGTGGTGAGCTTAAAATAAACAAAGCAACATCAAAAGCCACTGCCACACCCAGAACCCCATGTCAACAATAAAATAGATAGGGGAACTTAAGCCAACCATGGTGAACGTTAAAGAAATCGAATTTCTTTGAAGATAATAGACTAGATTTAGCTGAAATAGCTCAGTAGCTGGCAGTTAGTTATCCCTTCTCCCAGCATGAAAGAATTCAGTACCAAAAGACCCTCCAGCGGGCACACACAGGTCGTGGTGAGTGGACGGGCACTTTCAGGTCATGGGTAAGAGGATTCCTCTGCCTCTCGAGGATACATTTGGGCACCTGTGCTTGTCTTGGAACTAAGGGAACACAAGGCTTTTCTAACTGCCCCCCCCCAACATCCTGGTATGCCTTTCCCTGTGAATCCTAGCTACTTTCCAGCAGTTCAACTCCTTTGGGGTTGCAATGCCGTGTCTCAGCTAAGCCCACACCCTGCCTGAGAAACTGACTTTACACCCCTGAGATCTCTGTGTGGCGATTTGTCTTGCTGGCAACATTCTTGAGAGAATCTGACTTTCTGGTTCCAGCCCTGTTGTGTGTCTTGTGTTCTATTCACTAATGAGGGAGAGCTCTGATCTTTCATTATTTGAGAAGCCAAAACATTTGCCTGCGCTCACCATGCCGAAATATGCCTCTGACCGCTGGTAAGCCTGGAAGGACATGGGATGGAGATGCACACGCTCTGCCTCTCCTAAAACCCAGTCTGTCCTGTGTACTAGTTCTTCAACCCAAACCCAGGAAAGTAGTCTTTGTGTGAATCTGAATAGACTTTTGAGAATCTGTTTCTTTTTCTTTTAGTTTTGCTTCTCCCTTCTCTCATAGGCTTGATGTTTGTTGTTAGAAGAAATGTGTAGGAAGACTAGAAGACAGGTGTTTGTAGGACAATTGTCTTCTAGATATTTATCTCAAGAAGCCCAATTATTATTATTGTTGTTATTGTTATTTTCACACATTAATTATACAAATCAATGAACTTCCCTGTGTCATTTCCATTCATGCTTTGGATCTACCTTTCTTGTTATCCTCTCTTACCCTCTTCTTTACCTTCCCCCCCAAAGTCTAATTATTTGAAAAATTTTTATTTGTGTATGTTTGTGACACATAATAATTACATTCACTTTGGGGAATTTATATACATATATTAGATATAGTATCTTGATTATTTCTGATCCTCTTACTCTCCTATTCTTCCCTTCTCCACTCTCCCCTCATCCATTACGCCCACAAAGCTATCGCAATGACCTTGGGCACATTACAGGAGAAGCCTTAGAATTTGAGAGGTAGCTTCTGATGAAACTGCAGCCTCATGTTAGGGACCTGTACTAGGGCCCAGACAGGGAGAAAGTGGGGCAGTCAAGGCTGGAAGCTCTGCAGTGGGTGACTGGTACCCATCCTCACTTCTAGGGCTAAGGATGCTATTCACCTGTGACATCCTGTGGCGATCCCAGTGCTCAAGGTCACCGTCCCTCCATTCCCCAGAGAAGGCTACCATATGTACTCCAGGCTCTTGCCACTCTGCCCTCACTGGCTTGGCTCAGGGATCACGCCTTTACAAGTCAGCTTTCTAATGTGGGTACAGATGGCCCTATAGTATCTGTGCATCTCTAGACTGATATTTTTGAATATAATGGATTCTGCTTCATAGCAGGTCTATAAGACCAGCATTAAGGTCTACAGAGGATTTCAAGAAGCTCTAAAACTTTCCCTAGAGGATGAACATGTTTTGAGAATTCTAGAATTGCAAAACTATTCCTGGGGTGCCACTGACTCCCTCAAGTATCCTAAATGGGGAGATACAGATTCATCCAAGTAAGGGTAACTTCTGGTTTTAGGAGATGCCCAGTCCAGAAAGTGGGATTCTTCTCTCCATTTCTTACATGTCTAATTAATATTCTGGGACAGATATTTAAACAGTCATGACATTCAGCATTGACTCTTGGGACTGCTGTCTGAATACAGACAGCCAGTGTAAACTTGGGGAGTTCAAATGATACCAGGAGTCCTGGGCCTATAGAGCTACAGATTCCTGTTGGGGCTTAGATACCAAGAAGAGTTGTTAGACGATCCTGATCTGAGAGGAAACATGTAAGGTGTTGTTATCTGCCCTGTGTCAGCAGCTCCATGTTAGCACCAGGTGCTAATTGACCTGATGAGGTAGGCTGGGGTGTGCAAACACAGCTGGGATGGGGGCCCCAAGCCCAGGCTGGGCCGGGCTGGAGATTCCTGTGGAATTCTCGGGGAGCCTGCCAGGCTGAGCTCAAGGTCCTGGGAGGAGGTGACTTTGTCTGGAATTAGGAGAGAGGGTAGACTTGCTGGGTGAAAATCTGGAAGCTAGAGAAAGGACTCTCAATGAAAAGCAGGTTCAGGGTAGTAGAGAGCCTGAGCTGGGGGCCAAGCAGGAGTAAGGAGCTAAGGGCTAAAAGAGAGTGTCCTGGGCAACGTTCCAGGATGGGCCAGTGGTCTCTGCTCAGCTTTCCTGCACGCTGTGGCTCAGTATGTGGGGCTCTGACCACTGCCAGATAACGGACAGGTTGTGGAGCAGATAGGGATGACCGTGGATGCTGGACTTTACGATCCTCCTCTGGCAGACAGAAACTTAACAGCACAAGCTTCTGGGGACCAAGCCCTCTTCTTCCTGCTTATTCCCTGCATGCCCCAGCCAGTATGAGAAAGCCACATTTGATTCTCAAGCCTGGGTGCTGATGGTATTCTCAACTGTACCTCGTTTAGCTTTATTTTGACAGGAGCTGGGGAGACACAGAGTGGACAGAGCTATTTGTGCAGTTGCGTCGCTTCCCCTCCAGCTGCCCAGTGCTGTAGGAGGGGCTACGGAAGGGAGTGGGAGGGTGCTGAGACAGGGTTAGGTTTTCTTGCTTTTGCAGATCTCTGGTAGAAATTATTTAAGAGAAGGTCGTTAGCCACAGTTCCTGGGCTTGGGTTCTGGTTGGTCCACTGCCTGGCTGAGTGGTGTTTTCAAGGGGGTAATAAGAGACCCCTCTAAACCTTAGGATGTCCTCTATTTTAAAAGGGAATCAGAGGGGTAATGGCTCCTTTCAGCTCTTTTTAGAGTAACATTCAAACTCCTCGCCATGTTCTACCCACTCCTTTATGATTTAGCCTCTGCTCACTTAGAAACTCCTTCCGTCACTCACCATCTTCATTACCAGATGCTGGCATTGCTCTTCTACTGCCTTTCTATTGTCCAACCATGTTCTGGCCCCAGGGCCTTTGCATGTGTGCTCTCACCTCTCAGAACCCACCATCTCCTGTTTGCACTTGGCTGCTTTTCTCATGAGGGCATACTGCCTAATGAAATCTCAGTCTTCTCTGACTTCCTTTCTTAAAAAGCCACCTTTACAGTGCTCAATCTTCTACATCATTATCCTATTTTATCTTTTAAGTTGTTCTCACCACTACTCGGGATCACCTTATTTATGTATTTTTTGTGTACTTGTTCAGAATCTATTTGCTTCCTCTCCTACATGGACTGGCACTGGGAGCCTTGTGTGTTTCATCCATTGCTGCAACCCTAATAGTGCTTGGTGCACAGGAGGTCAGCAAGTATCTATTGACCACGAACAGGAGAAGGATCCTGACAACTGCCCTGCCTGCTTCACAGGGTGGCCTGTGGAGTCAAGTAAGACGGCCGTGCTCTGAATGTGCAGTAGTGCTGGTGCTGGCCTGTGTGTGGGCTGTTGCGTCTCTCTGCCTGGTTGCCTTTGAGCCTGTTTCAGAGCCTTGGGGACATGAGGTGACAGACACAGCTGACAAAGCGAGGAAAGGGGACACCATGGTGCAGCCTTGGCATATGCCAAGGACATCCACATTCCAGACCGATCCAGGAACCATCTAGAGATCCTAGGTTGGAGAGGTCTGCTTTGGTTTTAAGAAAAACTCCTTCTCTCTTGCAGCATAAAGTCCTAGGATTCCTAGATTTCTTGAGAGTAGGTAGATAAGAGGGAGAGTACTGCTTTAGTCTCAGAAGACTCTGGCTCTGTGGCCTTCAGCAAGAGTTTCCACAATCTGACCTCACTTTTCCTTCTCCAAAGTATGGATCAAGTGACACATTAAAATTGCTAGTGCTACTACTGAAACAATGCTGTGTGACTCCAGGCAGCCTCTGCTTGTGCAAATATACATGCCGCACACTTTTATGATGTTCTGTCTCCCCTTGTGTAAAATGAGCCTGTCCAGTTCTTCCTGTTGTCATTCTAGAATACTGAGCTAAAGGAAACTTGAGATGCTATCTGTTATAGTTTCCATCCACAAACTGCTACTGGCACAGCCTGGATGAATTTCCGGCTGGAAGCCATAAATCTGGTGGCTGAACCTGCTGGGAAATAAAAAACAGTATCAAAACTCATATTTGCATACAATCATACCTATTTGCATAGAGCGATCATGTTCATTTTCTTGCAGTGGGAAGAGGCTTGTTTGAGAAGCAAGACACAGCTTGAGGCCTCCTGCTTCCCGCACCTACCTTGCTTAGCTGGGGTGGGTGTCCACAGCTGGTGGGTCTGAGCCCTGCTTGAGCTCCCCTGGTCCCTGCACTCACGCCATCATCCATCAGGTCAGGAGCCAAGGTAAGGGCGTTGACAGCAGTGCTGGTGGGGGCAGAGGAGGGCGGAGAGCCCAGGATGTGGGCTGCTTAGGGGGTGAAGCCCCTAAGAACCGAGCTGGTAAAACTCAGTGGAACAGTGGCCCTGAGGGAGAGGTGCTATCTGCCTGACAGAATGAAGGAGTTCCTCTAGGGATACTAAATATTTCCTTCCGTGGTGATTTGTCATGGAAAGATCTCAGCAGGTCCTTGTCATGTTACCCACTTAGCCATTCACTAACAAAAGCCTACCCCTTTGAATCATTTCTCATAAATCAGTCCCCTCACCCCCTCATTATTTGGTTATTTCTTTTAACAGCCTCTCCTGCACTGTAATTTATGGGGCCCCATCATTGGAAGGTGAACACATCTCTTGCTCTGAATCTAGGGAAAGTCTTTTGTGGGGTTTTAAAGAGCCAGCAAAAGAACGGTACAGAGTGAGAGGCCATTAGCTTTAGCCTTTCCGAGTCAGGGTTATGTTCTTTTTGACCTCACATTTATGAGAAGCAAAGGGCTCTTGGGTGAGAGTGGGCACATTGCACTGGGCACAGTACGCATTTTCTGGCTCAGATTTCATTGTGTTGTTTCCTCTTTGTATTTATTACCACTTAAGGTTCATTTACATTCTCTTTCTGTCCACAGCATCGGAGCAACACCTCCCAAATTAGCATCATTTGCGAGTTTCATTAACATGCTGTTTACTGTGTCTCTTTCAGATCATTAATAAAGATGACCTTCGTGCCCCCTCCCTCCCCCAGCTCAATATATTTCCATTTGTCATCACCCTTTGTTTGCAGACTTTGAGCCAGTGTTAAATTTATGTGGCAGCACTCCTTACTAAGCCAATTTGAATTAATTTTGAGTGTAACACTTTATACTACTGTATCAAATGCTTTTCTTATAGCTGCGCGCATTGCAGCAATAGCATTCCTGCCCCCTCTCTACTTGGCATTCAGGTTGAGAGCCCTCCATTCTGCCTGGCATTTTAGTTCTTTAAAAGTCACTGTATCCTCTGTATCAACTAGAGACTTTCTCCTAATTTTTCGGTTATTTTGAAATGATTGATGTTACGAAAGAAAGGATTTGGAGTGCTATTTATGGCAATCGATAGCTTTCATCTTTCTTTCTCACATTTGCTATTGTGGTTGAGCAAGTAATTTTGGTGAAATCCTTCACATCCTAGGATATAGGAGATCTGGACCACCTCGTCTGAAGGCCCAAGTATTCCTTGCTCTTATTATAAACTGATTATTTTGTAAGCTGTGCATCAGTTTTGGAGATACTTCCAATCCTTGGGATATTGCAGGTCTTTGAGAGATGTTTGTTTTTTGGAACTAATGAATTAATATAATAAATTGATCTGTCAGTCATTTGAGCTTTCCGCTAATCTGCATGAACACTTCATTCTGTGAGGTAGCGGCTAATTAATTAAATAAACCACCAGCACCACCAACAACTGCACAACCACCGCAAGGCTGCTCCTGGGTGACGGGTGTGCTGTTGCCATTCATCTGTTTATTCCACATTTGTTTACTGAGATTTTACTTTCACAGACACAGTTCTAGGCTCTGAGGGTATTGTAGCAGGGCCTTTTTCCTCTTACAGTTTTGAGAGTTAGGAATTAAATATATATATATAAAATCAGATTGTGAAAAGTGCTACAAAGAAAAATGAGCAATAAAGATACCGCGAGCGGTTTTGTACTATTCTGAAGCTCTCTGTGTGTGTGCGTGTGTGTGCATGCGCACACCCATGCACACGCAATGCAGAGATGAATCCACGCTGAACTTGAATCTAGACCAGCTCATGGAATATCTTTGGGAAGAATTGAGGAATATTATCTTTCTGAACTTTATGAAGCTGAGCAAAGAATTGGTGGTAAACACTGAATTCACCCTAGGGACTGTGTCAGGTGCAGATTATTGAGTGGCCTATGGCGTGATGGGACCTGCACTGGACTACATAGAGTATACACACCGGGGAAAGGACATTTCAACAGGAGCCTGTAGTGCATCCACAGTGACCACAAGTTTGGCAGAGGACAGGCCTTCGGCCTGGTGAAGCAGGGAGCTGAGAGAATCTCAGGTCTTTCCAACGACCATGGCTACGGGGACCACCACTGGCTGTGCTCTAGTCCGCCTCTAACAGGATTATTATCCTTCAGTGAGGTCACTTCCGTAGGAAATTTCAAGGTAGTATTTTAGTGGGGCTTGGGGACACGTATGTATAATCCCAGCTCTCTGGGAGGCTGCAGCAGTCGTCTGAGCTCAGCCTGGGCAATTTAACGATTTAGCAGCAACCTACCTCAAAATAGATTTAAGAAGGACTGGGGATATAACTCAATGTGATGGCTCTGGTTCAATCCCCAGAATAAAGAAAAAAAAGATGGTATTTTATTATTTTTACCTTTACTTTCGCTTTAAAAATTTCATTTTATCTTTCTAATACCTTTTTATGGGCAGTGGTTATTCAAAAATGCCAAAACAACTGTCATTTTCATATTGGAAACTCTGAGTGGGAGCATGTCGGCCTGCATGAGATGCTTAGCTCAGCTCGCAGTGCCCCGTTCTGCAGACCTCCTAGCTGGAAGCCCCAGGCCTCTACCCCGTTCCTCCCGCCCAGGTTCTGAGAGGACCAGATTTCCCAGGCTCCTCACGTACACACTACATTGCGCACTGCTTCTCTGTCCTTCCAATGTTTCTTCTGAGTGGTTCATCCTCCCTTGTTCTTCATCTGCAAATTCCGACTTAGCCCTTTGACTTCCCTTATTTGCTACTTTGTCTAAGCCTTAAGCTTTGACACGCTGGCTATCTCTTGGCCATCGCTCTGAGACAGCTCTGAACAGTGGGTTTCCAGCATGACAGGGACCATGTCTCATTCACTCGTGCATCTGCATTGCCAGTCCCAGGCACAGAGAGGCATTCAGGAAAGGTTCTTTAAAGTAAATTAAGGGGAAGATGGGGAGAGAGGGAGGTTACTAGTCTCCCTTGCAGCTGAGGAAGCAGGCTGGAGAGGCCGGTGGGCACAATCACAGCCATCCTGAGAGAACAGTAGTGGGATATCTAACCCACCTGAAAACCCATCTGGACAGTTTCCCAGGTGATTTCAAAACACTCTGAACTCACAGAATTCAGCTGTCTCATCTCATAGGCAACACTTTAGGTCCAAAATATTTCTGATTTGTAACAGGATCTTTGTAAACTTGTAAGCTTTTGATGTTTTGAATCTTATTTTATTTTTTACAGTTATCAGATGACCTAGTTTTTATTGAAGTTTATCCTTTTTATAACAATTCTTATTCATTTTCAAGTTAAATAAGATCTGACTTTTATGCCCAAAGAAACTTAGATTTCAATCTCCTGACTAGAGCTGGATTTTGATGTGAGTTTAGGTTTGACTCATGTCTTTGATTAAAGGCTTATCTTCTTCTAAGTAACATGTCTGAATAATTACTCTTTCCCTTTCCAGACCTTCTAAATTTAGATAAATGAGCTCAATTATCACTTCTAGAATGTTCAGTATCTACTGTGGTCCTAGAATTTGGTCTCTACAAGATGTTATTTTCTTCCCATGGGGTCACTTGAATTCTGCGTTCTCCCAGTTGGTGCCCTTGCTGGAAGGCACCAACTAGGAACAGGAGGAGGGCTGTGGGTGTGCCCCGCTGGCTGCTTATTTCCTGGAACCCACAAGAATGGGTATTCCACCTCGTGGCTATGAGTCATAGAGGCCTCCTTGGCTGTGGGCAGAAGGATGTTCTCTGAAAGACAGCTGGCCATGAAGAAGCCTAAGACCACTGTGTTTGTGAATGCCAAGGTAAGGGAGAAGAACCCGTGAAACATGCTGTACTGATGTGAACACTGAAAGGGGAGATGTTTTTCAGTTCCCTTTCCCCTTTGTCATTTCTAGAGAGGACCTCAAAGCCAAGGTGGGGAGAAAGAAAGTATCCTTATACCACTTCAGTATGTATTTATTTGTTCATCTGTTATTTAGAGGTAAACCATTATACATTGTACCTGAAACCAGCACTGACAGACATGTGATTTTCTCACATCAGCCAGCCTTCTCCTCATGTCCTTCATCTGAATTCTCTGAAGTTACTGGGGAGGACCCTGAATGGTGCTTCCTGTCACAGTTCATCGGTGAGGGCCAGGTACTGTGTGTTCATTAGCATCTGTTGGGGGCTAGGCTCTGAGTCACACTGTGCAAATGGACAGGAAGACATCCCTGCAGTCCTGGGAGTGGAGGGGGTGGGGGAGAAGGTCTGCTGCAGCAGGCAGGGGCAGTCATGCTATGTACAACAAGACCTTAGAGCTTGGGTGAAGCATGTAAGAACTGCTCATGATACTGTAAGACCCAGAGGTAGCAGGAACCAGGAGGCTCCTTTTCTCAGGTGCCTGCCTGACTCTCTTCATTGAGTTTGGGAGCCTGTCCACCCTAACTGCATGCTTGTCCTGCTTCTCAGATGTTTCCTCCAAAACATGAGCATGTATCCACTTTGGGCAGGCCAGTGAGCAAAAGATATGAATCCCCAGTCCAAGTCCTATTGATGTTCTGAGAATAGCTGATCCCTGGACATGAGGCTCACGAGGGCTAGGATAAACAGATTCAGAGGAGTGACTGTTTACCCAGTGAAAGTAGTGTCACCAGGGTGGCATAGAGGCTGTAAACACTGTGGGGCAATTAAAGTGTAAGCGTAGACTAGTTATGCTCACAGAAGCACCCCTAGAGTGGGACCCTGGGCTGATCCCCACTTTAGAGTTTCTTAATGCCATTGATTCATACATGAACTATTTGTGTGTGAATATTCTCTTCTGAGAAGTTTGTGATTTCCATCAAACTGCGGACAAGGTAGGGAGTGTGGAGTCCAGGGGATTTTCAGTGGTATTCCCTGGCTCTTCTCTCTGCCAGCTAGGGTGGGGGAGTCACTTGGGCTCTCTTTTTATCTACAGTAGGATAAAATACCAGCACTTTCCCACCTAGAAAATGCATGTGATGTTATGAAGTGAAGATGAACAAACATGTGTGGTTTGCAAACCATATACTGCTCTGTAAATGGGACATAAATGTGGTCTCTGTCCCGCCCTCCTTCCCCTTACTTCTCCCAGTCCCATTCCTCTCTGTTATGAACCCCACTCCCAACCTTGCTAGCTTTTAATTATCCTTCAAGGTCTGGCACAAAGAACACTTCCAAAGCCGTCCCCTGGCTGCCAGGCCTGCTCCCTCTGGGTCAGGCCTCTTCTCAGTGCCTCCAAAATCCTCTCAGCTGACCTCTGATCGCAGAAGCTCTCCCTGGTGCCATCATTTACTCACTCCCTGGCTGTTCATGGCAGACTGCGCAGTTCCCGAGCACATAGATGGGAACTTTGTTGTTTTCTCTGCCATAGTCTAGCTTTAGAAATTTTATTCAATCGATAAAATGTTAGTTAATTTATTTTTAAATTGTGCTTTAATGAGCTAACTCCTGTTCATTTTTATCTATTCATCAAAGGCTGACTTAGTTCCTTTTACTATGTGTAAATGAAAGTGATAAAATGGAATCCTTTAAAAGCATCTTACTACTGTCTATTAGGTTGGCCTTCCAGTAAATTAGTCTGAATTAATGAGGGTTCATCTCCTGGGCTGGGAAGCAGGGAATAAGACAATTGTGTGCTGTGGTGTCAGTCAGGCATCATGACCAGACACAGTGACTGCACATTGCACTCAGAGCCTCTCAGACAGCTCCAGCCTCCTACCCAGTGCCGTGCTGATCAGATGTAGAGATAGGTCTGGGGCCTCATCCACACAGCACATTGCTAAGGCAGCAGCTGGCCCCAGCTCTCCCTTGGCTCTTTCAAACGTACTATCATGTTCTAATCCTCCTCCAGCTTTTTCTTTGCTGTTTGATGGCAGTAGTCATAATGGTGTGTCCTCTGAAGCTCCTCTTCCTGGCTTTTCCTCTTTTGCCTCCTGTTCCCATTCTGAGAAGTGCCACATATTCTGTCTTCTCTACTTTATTTGTGTTGCTAGAGGGGAAAGAAGCATTGTATGCTTCCCACTGGCTCCAACTCAGCCAATGCTAGACAGTGTGTAGACTGATGTAATGTTACCAAGGAGGAAGTTATTAAAGGACAAGTCTAATTTTCTAATTCACACTGGGAAAACAAATCTGATGGTGCTTTCACAGATCTTTAATGAAATAACATTGTTTAAGAATTTTCCAGGGCTGGAGAGATAGTTCAGTGGCACAGTGCCTGCCTGGCAAGCACAAGGTCCTGAGTTCTGTTCCCAACACCAAAAAAAAAGAAGTTTCCGGTGAAATTCATCACTAATTGATTTTTTTATTTTAAAGAGAAAAAACAATAATAAAATAACAACAATGAAGACAAAAACAAAACAATACAGAAGCCAAAATGATACAGGATTTCAAAACAAGATGATAGGAATTAACAATATGTTATATTACATATTGTTGTCTTCAGGGAAGTTGCTCAGATTATCAGATGTAAGAATGCAAGATTGATCAAACAATTAAAGGCAATAACAAGTAATAAAAATTACAAACAAATATAGAACTTCATTAAACAAGATGGTAGTTTTTCTTTTTTAATCACGAATGGATGCTGGACTTTGTCAAAAGCTTTTACTGCATCTATTGAGATGATCATATGATTTTTGTCCCTGGCTCTGTTAATATGGTACACACATATGCTGAACCATCCCAGCATCCCTGGGATGAATCTCACTTGGTCATGGCTGTAGGGAGTGGCTGAAGCTGAAAATCAATCACCTACGTGGGGCTAAGACAAAGCCAGCCCAAGAATAAGGAGAGTTCCTCCAGCCACCTAAACAAGCTGTTCCTGCTTGCAAACAGGTTGCTGGGCAGAGAGGTTGAAACTGACATCAACCTCCTGAGTGTAGAAATAAATGCTCTCCAGTCCTCGGGCAGTTCCTTTCTTCTCATCCGGAGAGGGCTCCGTCTGACTTCAGCTTTCATCTCTAATATTTCTTCATCCTCTCACTGTTTTCCCCTGGGAACATCAATAGCCATGCGCTAGTTCAAGGAACATGGTGTGTCATCTTCTTGATGATTTGCTACACTCTATTTGGCAGTATCTTATTGAGGATTTTTGCATCTGTGTTCATTAGGGAGATTGGCCTGTAACTGATACCTTCTCCGGTTTTGGTATCAGTGTAATGCTTGCTTCCGAGAATGAATGTGGAAGTATTGTTTCCCTTTCAATTTCATTAGGGTTTGAAAAGTAGTGGTGTTGGGTCTTCTCTGAATTTCTTGTAGAATTAAGCAGTGAATCCATGAGGGTCTGGGCTTTTCTTTGTTGGTAGGTTCTTAATTAGATCTTTAATTTCATTGGTTGATACTAGTTTATTTAGAATTTTTCTATCTTCCTGATTTAGCTTGGTAATTCAATGCATCTAAGAATCTATCCATTTTTTCTGCATTTTTCATCTTACTGGAATACAAGTTTTCATAGTAGGTGTAGATGGATTTCTCCAGGGTGCACTGTGATTTCCTTCCTAATTGTGTGGATTTGCGCCTCTTCTTTCCCTTTTTGATCAGGTTGGATAAGGGACTGCCAATTTTATTTAATCTTTCAAGAACCAGCTCTTCAATTTGTTGTTTCTTTGTATTGTTTTTAGTCTCCAGTGCATTAATTTCTGCTCTGATCTTTATAATTTCCTCCCTTATATGACCTTTTGGTTTAGCCTGCTCTTCTTTTTCTAGAAGTTTGAGGTTCACCATTAAGTTGTTTGTTTGTGCTTGCTCAGTTTTCCTGATATGGGGTTTACTGCTATAAATTTCCCTCTAAGGACTGCTTTCATCATGTCTCATAACTTTCAGTATGTTGTATTGTCATTATTATTTAACTGTAGAAACTGTCTAATTTCTTCTTTAATTTCATCTGTGATCCATTGGTTGTTCAGGAGGGTGCTATTTAATTTCCCTGTGTTTATGAAGTTCTTGTGTTTTTTTTTTTGTTTTGCTATTGATTTCCAGTTTCATTGCACTATGGTCTGAAAATATACATGAGGTAATTTAAATTCCTTTGAAGTTTGCCACTTGGTGGGAAAACTGCTTTTAAAGAGATTTTGTGGTTAAATTAGGATGACCTGGTTAATCTATTTTAAGGTCAACTAAATAGCATATACAATATAGCACAGTAATTACGGAGATAAAGTCCATCACATTCACTGTCTTGGGGATTATGCAGGGTGTGCACATTTTGTGCACATTTTTGCATGTGTGAGTGTGTGTGTGTGTGTGAACTTTTAAGGAATGTCACAGACTCATGCTGTGATAGGTACTAAGTACAGAGATATACAGAAAGAATCATGGGAGCACAAGGGGTAGGAGTGAGTTTAGTTTTAGAGGCACAAAAGTCTGGAGGTATCATCTGGAGGAGTGTGTTTGGAGGGGTGCAAGTCTACAAAGTGAAGATTAGCCAGAGGGCCGGTCCGGCCTGAAGGAATGATTTCCAAAAGGCCATAAGTCTGACATTGCACGGTGTACTTGGTGATGTGGGGATACCAGTGAATAAATAGTTTAGAAAAAAGCAAATGGTGAGACATTGACCTACATAGTCTCAGAGGAGTTCATACTAAAAATCCAGGAGAATCAGATCTTTGGGCCCCTGACTACAATGTCTTATTTGGGACAAAGTCCAAGGATTTACATTTCTAGCAAATTCCCAGGGGATGCTGCTGCTGCTGCTGCTGCTGCCCTGGAACCACCTCTTTAAAAATATTCTGATAGAATGCAAGGGGCCCAATTCTATGGACTCAGTAGGAGACTATAATACTAGTTTATCAAGAGATACTGGGGCTCCAGCTGGATTCAGAGCCAGGATACTATGTTGGGAGATTTGAGAAAAGACTTAGAAAATAGCGCTGGGGGTGAGTGTGAGAGGCAGAGCACTTAGACCCTCTCCTAGGGTCTCTGACAGAGGTAGCAGGAGTCTTAGCCAATGGGCAGGGAGTCCAGTCCTTTTACTCCTCTGATAGGTAATGGGAGGTCCAGAGAGAGAAACCAACCCTTCAAGGTCATACGAGAGTTGGTACTGGCACTGGGGCATGAGACCCAGATTCTTTGGATCCCACAACACCCTACTTGTAAATTAATTTGGAAAATGGGAAAACAAAACCATGGCAGCTCCCAGCCCTTCCAGAAACTCCTTGTCAGTATTTTTACCCTGGCTCCCAGCTCCCATGCTTGCTCCTTGGCCCAGCATGTTTCAGGGGTAAAGAGCAGCCTGTGTACAAGAGGAACAGAAAGTCCCTGCCCTGGACACAGACCTATATAGTGCTCCCGAAAGAGAGGTTAAACTTATCAAAGGTGTTTTAAATCCCCTCACAGATTTCCTTTCAGACTCTTGGTTGCAGTAGGATTTTCATGGCTGAGAGAATCTAACAGTGACAAATTTGCTGAAGCGTGGAGACAAGATGGGGAAATTACAGCATTCTTCTTGGATTTCCAAGGGGATGGATACTGAATGCGGACATTCCTTTTCACACTCACAAACACCAGAGTGCACACAAGCAGGATGGAGGTCAGTCTTAAGCCCCAAAGGCTCCTTTGTCTCATTGAAGCACTTATTAAATGAACCTGTGTTTCCACTGGCAGCTCAGAGTAATCTGGAAAAGAAACACAATGTGATGTCAGTATTTGTTACTGTCAGAGCCTTCTTCACAGTCCACTCTGCATTTATTGTCTTTTGGGGGCTTGTTTTATCCATTTTCTGTGGGCAAAAGCCATTAATCTTCCTCCTGGTTTGGGTGCTGTGCATCTTTGACAGCTAGGGTCCTGGCTTCCTGGGCTCCTGGATAGAGCATCTCCAGGCATCTCAGTGACAGAGCTTTGATTAGAAAGAGCGAAGAGTGGAGGAAGCCTTCCGAAAGCTGGAGGAGGAAGGGTACAGGCATCTGTGGTCTCAGAGGTACCGGGATCGGAGGAAAAGGTCACCCTGTTTTTGAATCGTCTACAGTGCATCCTGACACCAAAGTACACTTATTCCGATGCAGAGTCACTTGATAAAGAGGCTAATGAAGTGGAGAGATGTCAGCAGAGCTACGCGGGCCAGGCTCTCGGGGATGCGCCATGATTCAACCTTCTGTTGCCATGGAAACCAGGGAGGCTTGGCTTCTTTCCCTCCTTCCTTTTGGAAAGTCTCTCCTCAGTAACCTTGACCCTTTCACATTGGCAGCCAGAGATAAGGAATTCCATTTTCCCTTATCTGGTCACGGCTGGCTGGTAGACTCTGCTGGGTCTGTAATGGGGGAGGGGTGCTGGCTGGGGGCTCTGGTGTGCCTTAATGCAAATGCATGAAGTGGAGGGTGGGAGGCAATAGAAAAAGAACGGAGTTAATTAAGGTTGATATTACAGAGAAGGTTGTTTTCTGAATAATAAATTCTGTGGGCATCAAAAACAAGTGCAATTAAAGGAGGGCAAAAAGAAGAGACAGTTGAAGGACAGAGGAGGACCGGTGCGGTCAGAGGGTGTGTTCTGGAGGAGAGGGTGAGGAGGGAGATAGAGGCTGCAAAGAGGCCCTCACTGTACCACTGCACCGGGCTCTTGATAGGCAGGATGAATACTGTGCTTGATGGTGGCTTGTGCCATAGCTGCCTAAGCAAATTCCCTCTGCCTTGAGCAGTGGAAACACTTGTGTCCTGAGGTAGTGGAGAAGGGAAAGTTGATCCCAATGGGAGAGCTGGCATTAAATTTCTAAGAAGGAAAAACATTTTTCTTCAATTTAGGGTTGGAAATGTTGCTTCTGGGCAGATGCCTTCCCAGTCATATTCCCAGTCAACTAAACACCACAGTTTAGTTTGTGTGTGCTCTGTACTCTTATGCTCTCTGTGCCTTCTAGAAAACAGGATCCTGATCTCTGCTCAGTCAAAGCTTGGTGTCCCGCGGGGTGGCCATCCGTTCTTGCATTGCACAGAGGGGTGAGGGCAGTATGAACCTACTTCCTGGCCCACTTGTCAGTAGTAATCATGAGTTAGAATAGGTTCTTAGAAATATGTCTGTTCGCCTCAAAATCTTTGCCAGATACCAATCTTAACCTTCAATTTAAAACCTCAGGAAACGAATGTGTATTATTATAAAGGCAAAAATTTTAGGATATGTTCTCATGTTGTAAGAGTCTTATTTTCTTATAACCAAGAATCAGGATTGTATCCATAGGTGTGTGTAGGGCCTGGGACATGGCTTAATTGGGTAGGCTACCAAGGAGAAAGTTCCCCATGGTCGAAGAAGACCCACCCATTCTTAATTACATTGTAACTAGTGATGCTCCTAGGGGCTGGATGGAGCTGACAGGGTAGGGGGCTACGGCGAACCACATTGTGGAACCCAGCTTGTTAAACAGTGGTTTAGGGGAACATTGACAGCAAAAGGGATTTTGCCTAGGTTCACAGAGGTTATGGGCAAAGATTTCCTGACTATGATGAATTGATAAATATCTGGTCAAGTAAATCATGCCACATCTATAAATGGAAAACAATACAGCTATAAAAAAGCATGAAGAAACACTGACATAACAGAAAGCCATCTAGATTCTATTAAGTAAAAAGATCAGAGCAGAGCAGTGTGTGTATTATATTTTAACTTCTATTAGAAAAAGGAGAAAATCAAGAGTATATCTATATATATGCTGGCATCTCCATAGAAACATTTTGGTAGAAAGAAAATGCAAAATGTAAAAATGATCTGTGGAGGGATGTAATAAGAATTAGATGGAAAGACAGATTTCATATATTAATTTTTTCAACTCAAGTTTTGAGCCATGTATGCTTACTAGCTTTGTGAAGAGTAAATGAAATATAAAATTATAAAATTTAGATTGTAAGATGAAAAATTAAGATATAAAAGCACAGGGAAGTCAGCAAAATACTTTTTTTTATTTTTTTTATTTTAGAAACATAAAAGTACAAAAACATATTGACAAACAGACACCCATTATCATAGAAAATAGTATAATCACAACTAATCTATAGACAAGGTGATATGGTCTCAACAGTAGTTGTTGCTTTATCCATTGATATCTTCGAATTGTAGATGTATGGACCCATATACAGACATGCAAATTTAGTCAGACAGTT